>VVHJ01052299.1:0-14721 GCA_015107715.1 Tylochromis polylepis
TCTCAACACCTGATGAAACAAGTGAACTTACAAAATATACACAAATTTTGAACTTGCACCTCTATAATATACAGCTCAATTAAACTTAGCTGCAAGAATAGTCTTTCTCTAAACTATAAATTCACAGAATAAACATTCAATGAAAAATTTTTGGCCTGAGCGTTTTTTTTGTTGTTGTTTTTAAAAATCTGGTTAACTTGATTGGCTGTGCTGCAGCTCACGCACACACACACACACACACACACACAGAGTGTGGTAAGAAGGAACGAATGAACTGAATTAATGGTGCTCACTTTTTTTTAATATACTATGTGTGTTAAATTTTAGATTTGGGGTAAAACATCAAGTCTTTTCAAGTAACCAGGTTCAAGTCCAAGTCAAGTCACAAGTCTTGGAACAATTTTTCAAGTCAAGTCTAAAGTCATAAAATTAATGACTCGAGTCCAAGTCATGTGACTCGAGTCCACACCTCTGGCTCTCACCATATTGTTTAGGATCAGCTCCACTTTAAGCTAACCTGATAGCTCTGGTGCACATTTCATTTCTTACAAAGTGTGTCCAGCATGCATGCTGAGACACCTGCAAAAAAGCTGAATGAATATTATTACTGAAAAAAAGAACACGGTGCACTATCACATCTTTTGTAATTTATTTAGGTTTTATTCAACAAATGTAAAAGATTATTTGCAGGCAGAAAACACACTAAACATTCTGAAATATACTGAAAAGGGTATCAGAGTAAATACTGTCTTTATTGTGTAACTATCATATGATAGTTACACAAAGTACTACCCCAGTTCCAAAAAAGTTGGGACACTGTGTTAAATGTGAATGAAAACTGAATGCAATGATTTGCAAATCTCATAAACCCACATTATTTTCAGAGTAGAACAGAAAACATTTCAAATGTTTAAACTCAGACATTTTACTATTTCACTTAAAATAGTAGATTGTTTTGAATTTGATGGCAGCAACACAACAACAACAAAAATGGGATGGATGCAAAAATGCTGGAAAAGTATGTGGGACTTAAAAGAAGTAGCGGGAACAACATTTCACAATTAATTAGGTTAATGAGCAACAGGTCAGTAGGATTATTGGATATAAAAAAGGATCTTAGAGAGGCAGATTTTCTCAGAAATAAAGACAGGCAGAGGTTTTCTAGTCCACAAAAAATGTGTCTACAAATTGTCGAACGATTTCAGAAAAATGTTCCTTTAATGTAATGTTACGAAAACTTTGAATATCTAATCTACAGTACTGAATATCATCAAAACATTCAGACTCTGCAGAAGTCTCTCTGCACAACCGACGAGGCCAAAAATCAATACCGGATGCCTGTGATCTTCTTCAAGAGCCATTAAAAACAGGCCTCAGCATGGGCTCAGCAACACTTCCAAAAATCCCTGTCTGTGAACACAGCTCACAATGACATCCATAAATGCACGTTAATGGTCTGTTATGCAAAGAAGAAGTCATATGTGGACAAGATCGGGAATGCCGGCATCTTCGTTGAGCCAAAGCTCATATAAAGTGGACTGAGGCAAAGAGGAAAATTGTTCTGTGATTAAATGAATCACGATGTGAAATTCTCTTTGAAAAACATTAACACTGCCTACAGACCAGAGGGACCATCCAGCGTCTCATGAGCACTCAGAACCCTGTATCTACGGGGTTTAGGGCTGCATTAGTGCCCGTGGAGCTGGTCACTTGAATACATGGAAAGGCACCATCAATGCTGAAAGGCATATCCACTATGGCAAACATGGCCATGTCCCAACGTTTGTGAGACTTGTTGCTGCCACTCAATTTAAAATGACCTTTTTGTTTTGTTTTTCTTGAAATCTACATTTCCTCAGTTTAAACATCTGATATCTGTTCCTGTTCTACTGTCAATAACATACGGGTTTCTGAGATTTACTCATTTTCACCACATTTTGATTTTATTTACACTTTACACAGAATCCCAGTTTTTTCAGAGTTGGGGTTGTACATTTGATTACCTTTCACTAGCACATCTTATAGATTTACACAAGGTTTATAAAGACGCATCGCTTTTTTCATGCATCCACATGTTAGGGTGGTTGATTTCAGGCACTAGGGCACGTCATGAGGACTTCCTTTAACACAGGCTGGTAAATCTCAGCATGTCTGAGACCCTGCAGAGACAAAGCAGAGTAAAAAGTAAATTACAGACAAAGTTCACATGGCGTATCTATTTTTCTTCATGTAGTTTTTAGTCAAGCTGTATCAGCACATGCAGCAGTCCAGAGCAGCTGATAGCTGATAGTTCGTTACAAAGAATACTACTATAAATATCATCTGTAGTGTCTACTGGGGATTTATTCTGTTTCTAAATACAGGTGTGAGCTTTTTGTGGTCTGAGGAGAACCTTGACTCCTACACCTCGGCGTGCCACTGTTTTTGTCCTTGGAAAATCTGGTCGGTAATTGATGACTTTAGCCAATTACGGTTTTACAAATACACCATCAACACAAGCTAATTCCATGCATTATACACAAAGAACATAAAATGTGGTGGTGCTGTGTTTTAAACATGGGCCTTCTCCTCAGGAGAGTGATGCTTAGTCCTGTATATTTGAAATGCATGTGTATAGCATAGCTAGTACATTAAAAAATGTAATTTGAAAAAATAGTGAAGCCTCAAGTCGCGAGTTTGTCCATCACCATCTTGGCGTTTTGGATCTGGTCATGATGAGCAAGAGGAAGGTCTGAGAAACTGAGGGACACGCTCATGCAGCAGCAACTTTACATGGTAGGTTTGTACTTAAGCGCAAAGGGCTCTGTCACTGATTTTTCTTTAAATGGGAGCATAATTTACAAAAATAAATACAAAGGTTGATTAATTACATATTGAATGCAGTGAACTAGATCATATCAGGAAAGGGTCAAGACTCAAGAGAGCCATCGACACATATTTACATAGATTTCTTTACAGTAAGCCTTCTTTTTTAAACCAGAGGACTGGCCCTCTGCTGACCATTAGAAAGAATGTAGATTTATGTAGATCTGTTAGCTAAAAGCACAGTGGCTTTATTTTTCTGATTAGAAGATAGTGGAGAGCAGAAGAGGGCCTCATTTTTAAACTCTTGCTTTTTTTCCCCACTTGTTTTTCTTTTCTTTATTTTGTGTGTGTGTGTGTGTGTGTGTGTGTCTTAGTTCACACTTTTTTCCTCATCCTGTTACCCAGAGCCCTGATTCCCAGAACCGTGGCACTAATGCAGACGCACAGCTGGAGAACAGTGAGCACAATCAAAGTAATGTCCATGGCTGTCAGCAAACTCTGACAAAAAGGAAAAAGAAAGAAAACTGAAAAATAACTAAATACAATCAATGCACACAAAGAATCAAAAAGAAATGCTATTATGTCTGTTTTAAAAGCATATTTACCTGAGCAAAGAACGCCACATATTTGCAGTTATCGTTGTCTTGAGCAGTGGACCAGTTCAAGTCACACATCCAGACAACAGAGGCCTCTGCCAGGTCTATAGCATACAGCACAATACCGATGATGGCGAAGATGCAGCCAGCTATGTTCATAAACACAGCATACCATGTCTGAGAGGAGAGATTCAATTATTTACCTCACTGCGCTCCATAGCAATATAGGTTTCCTTTCAACTTTAGTCTTTACTTACAAAGCACAAGCAGGGGCACTGGCCGATGATAACTGAAAGGATTCCAGCTGCGATGCACTGAACGGGGATCAATGAACGACTCGTTAAAGTCAAAAATATTAAATGCAACATTTCTTTCTTTTTTTTAAATTCTTAAATCAACAGTTTTATTTTTTTACCACTGCACCCAGCCAGTAAGGAGCTCCCAAGTTGGTCAAATCTCCAAGATGTGTGCTTGTGCGTCCAGGGCCAAGCCCAATGTTAAACAGCCCCACCATGATCTGTATGGTCTGTAAAAGGATAAAACACGCAGTCATACAAATGAAAAATGAATTTTCAAAATGAGTTTGAGTTCCTCTCACCCCAAGAACTCCAAATGCCCCATTAGGCATCGCCCCCCTGAACACTGGACAGCTGGAGAGAGTCTTGAGGTTTTGATGCAGTGGTGGAAATCTGCTCTTTTTCATGGTCATCACAGTGACCACGGATGACTCTCACATCTGCAAAGTGGAAAAGAGATTTTAGGAGGCATGGTTCAAAAGGCACATTGAACTCATAAATCCCATTAGGAAGTTATAAAGCCAAAACAGTGACTCACAACTCAAACAGCATAAGACTGCCATATCGCTATAACTAAAATATATGCAGCGAGTGCGTGCAATGACATTCTGCATAATGTAATCCTGTTGTGTCATATAATTGTACATAATGGTATTTCACAGATAACGTTGAGAATATATATGTCTCTATACACTTAAGCATTTGCATGTGTGAAATATGAAGGAATATATAACTATGTAATAAACACATGTGTTTCCAAAGAAACTGAAATAGATGTAAATAAAAACATAATGATTTCTAAATTACTGAAACCCTAGTAATTAGATTCACTGGCAAAAGGCTGGCTGGTAACATGATTATGGATAGAAGAGCATCCAAGAGAAGGTGGATGCAATAGTAAACATAGGGTTTTTTGTTTGTTTGTTTGTTGTTGTTGTTTTTTAAATAACTGTTCTCAAATTCAAATTGGAAAAGAAAAATGCATGGATGCCATTATCAGTTTTTTTGCTTCTCTATACAACATAGGGTCAGTGTTAACAAAGGCAGGGTTTGGGTTGTGATTGATAATGAATCAGAGGCTAGAGACAACTTGAACATGTCTCCGTATGGAATCGAAAACGACTGTCAGTGAACGCAGTTCAAAGCTGCATTCCTGCATTCCTTAGAGGTTGGCCAATTTATCGGTGGGCCTGTACTGGTATTAGCTGTTTGCTAAGTTATTGGTATGTGGATTTATAATGGCTAATAAGTGAAAATTGAAAAAGTAAAGAAGAGATGGGAAAAACACTCTTCAATCATGCTATGAGTGTAACAATAGCATAGATTGTCCACCAGAGGGCACTCTGCAACTTCGCTGTTCGCTCCCGTTTGGAACGCCACAGACAGAATAACCAGTAACCATAGAGCACAAACAAGTAAATAAATGGACATAAAGGGGAAATTGTTCTTATTTCATTTTTCTAAAGAAAAATATATGTTAGTCAACATATTGGAATATCACATTTTCAAATGACCAAATATGCTTATTCTTAACAATCCTGAACTGCCCGGGCTGTAGCGTTCATAAATGCAGCATAACTCAATAGATCAAGAAATGCAACTGCCTTCTCTTCACCCAAGCTCAGTTTATACGGGCTGATACGGAGCGTAAAATTGAATCGTCTGTGTGTCCTCTGTCCTGAATTGATAAGAAACTATTGGCATAGAAAGATATCTGCACATGAGACAATGCCTTTTAAAGTAGTCTCTTGCCAGAAACTGCTAAACCATATGCTGCACATCATACAAACCTTGCTCTATTGTATCAGTGTGTTAAAATGTTTCATTAGTGGATCAACAGTGACAGTTCAGAGAAACATATTGATTTTGCAGCGACTCTTTAAAGGGACAAATGGGGCAACATTTCAACAAAATAACAACCACTGGAATCGCCTCAATGTAGGCATTTCTTTTGATTGTCGCTTATCATCATAACCGCCCAAAAGTCCCCAAATTCCATTTGTCAAATGATAACTTGCTTCCTTTGTTTATGGCAGGGTGAGTGTATGAATGCTTGGATTGTTGGTTGGAGAGAAAAAGATGTCAGTTTGCCCTCTGGGAATCTTAGTGGTCATTTTCACTATCTTATTCCACTTCACAGATACATACGCTGGAATTTAAGGTGTTTGACATGCGTGATAAAGAGTGATTTCAAAACAGGAAGTGCTGCTTGGTATGTGAAAGAGTAATTGAGATTGAATGCTTACGAGCGGGTTTTGTCTCTCAGCAGAGGACGTTCTCAGAAAGTTTTGCACTTCCTTCAGCCTCTTATATTATAGCAAAGATATCTACTCAAATAAGAAATTGGGGCAATTGAAAGTGACCTTGAAAATCAATTATTAACCCCAAAACAGCTAAAAGTAAAACAAAATAGAACAAAATAAGATAAATAGGCTAGACAATAAATCAATTAATGTATTCAAAGTTTAAGTTTAAATGATTCTTTCTCTATTCATTTCTTTTGCAAGCGGTGAAAACACGGAGAAAAATCCACATCATTGCGGCTTCACGTTAAGCGTTATAAATGACTGCAAGTGTGAGTGTCGTGCACATGACTTACCTGGCGAGATGCCTCACGCCCTGTAACGCCGACAGTTTCGCGTGCCTCTGACGATAAACTCAGGTAACAACAAAAGCGGAACTTCCTGTGTCACACTTTTCTTCAAAATAAAAGCCGTTTAAAACTGAGCGTGCAAAATCAACGACCAGGTTAAAGTTCAGCATTTCTGGAATGTAATACAGTGACGCCACGTGACACCCTGTAAGTAATTATTCCCAGCTCTCTTTATTTTGTTCCTGCTGATTCGATACACCGAGGTAAAGTGTACTCTCCTGTTCAACACAGTGACAGTTCTTTTATTTACGGGACTGTTTTCTGCACATTAAAAAATATCATGTGCAGACATTATCTTAACATTAGTTAACAAAAGAGCAGTAACGCATCTAAAATAATATGATGTGTCTATGAATAAAAATACATATATGACGAAGGTACTTGGTTTTTAGATTTTTTTTTAATAATAAAAATGTCCCCTTTTGAAGGTATTCCAGAAAAAAAAAATTTATGTTCTAGTGTTTTGTTTTCCTCTTCTTCTATTCTTAATATTAAATGTAAAATCTACACATACACAAATTTAACATAATTATAAAAATAAAACAAAATATAATAATGATAAGTGCTCTAACAGAAGAATCATCATCATTTTTATTATGTGTTTTAATAGGAGTAAGAACAATACATAAAGCTCATTTTTAGATTTTACGTTGGTTCATTTTACAGTCGTTGCCATTTCTAATTTACTGTGTGTTCTTTCTGTTGTCATATGCAGCCAAAAGCTAAAATAACATTTGGGCCCTTTCTCAAAACAAACAAACAAAAACAGGGGAAAAAAAGTGAAAATAACAGTGAAAATATTTAATCATTTAAATTATTATTTTGCAGTTTGCTCCATTCACTGCCATTCGGTGAAGTTATTTTGGTCCCGTCAGTTTATTAAAAAGGGCTCCTTAGAGCTAAAAGTACAAGAAAAAAAACCAGACAAACTAGCATTGATGTGCTTTGCTAATGTGCAGCCCTGTCACTCAGTTACTACTATATGTGTGTAGAATAGAAAATCTGCATTTTAGAAAATGAATTAGAGTGAATTCAGAAACAGCTTTACACTGTCATTTGCCATCATCAAACATTATTACTTTTGTAACGCAGTTTTGATTTGATTCTGCTCGTAGATCTTGAGGATTTATTTCAAGGATCCAAACATTAGAGTGAATCCTTTTTCAGCACCAGGACTCGTCATGAGGACTTCCTTCAAAATTGGCTGGTAAATCTCAGCATCTCTGACACCCTGCAGACACCAAACACAGTGAACTTCAACAACATTACATCGTGATTATGTAATGATTTATTGATGATTTATTTTTGTTCTTATAGCACCAGAGTTTTAGTTTTTAATAGGCTCACTCATGTTATGCTAACACTGTTCTTGTTAATTCGGCTCTACCTGGCACCGGTATCTGAACTAAGATTTGGCGTGTTTGTTTTGATTCATACTTTTTCCTTCCATCTGCCGCACAGAGCCATGACGCCCATAACTGCGATGGCAATGGAGACACCGAGCTGGAGAACAGCCAGGACAATCAAAGTAATGTCCATGTCTATCACCAATCTCTGTTGGACACAAAATAAGAGAATAAAAGAATTTCATTGGATTCTGAGTACTAATATTAAACTGTCAAATAAAATAAAACAATAAAGTATGGGATTAAAGCGATCCCTTGTTTTAAAAGCGTGCTCACCTGAGCAACATATGCCAAGAATTTGCATTCATTCAAATACTCCTCGCTGGGCTGGCTGTTTTGACATAAGCCGATGAAAGAGGAATTATCAAGGTCTAAAGCATACAGCACAATGCCTATAATGGCATAGACGGAGCTGATTAAGTTCAAAGTCACAGCGAACATCACCTGTGGAGAACTTCTGTTAGTCCTTTGATAATGGTCTAAAATAATGTACGTTTCCTTTTGAACTTCAGTCTTTGCTTACTGAGACAAAATAGGGGCAGCAGTTGAAAGTAATTGTGAAGATTCCAGTTATGATGTACTGCAGGGAGAAAAGTTAGCATGAAAATGAAAATATCAAATACTGTGAAATATTAGATTTTCAAATATAATTAAACAATGATGGGAAAGGTTATTGACAAACAATAGAGTTGTATTTGTACCACAGCTCCAAGCCAGTAAGCAGCTCCCATGCTGGTCAAATCGCCAGGATACATGCTGGTTCGTCCTGGACCAAGTCCAATGTTTAGCAGACCCACAAATATCTGTATCACCTGTAAAAGTTTTACAACAGTTAAATCTGTGTTACACTTAAAAGGTTTGTACGAGCTTCAGTTCTCCTCACCCCAAGAACCGGAAGAATGCTCCTGTACATGCACATCCTGGTTTGAAACAGTCGTTCTCGTCTTTAACAGTGATGGAAATCTTTCACACCTGTAATGTGGAAAGGAGATTTTAGACTGTTACATAGAAAGAAAGAGTACTTATTTGTGTTGACCTGTTACGACATGGATATGGATTGGTAGATAGAAAGGTAAAATAAACAAACAAAAATTACAAATCAAACACGCATACAACATATGATTGACTTAATTGTAATTGTGTGTCTGCTGTTCCAGAGACAGAAGACCAGGAAGGGTCCGGGACCTGACGGTGTGTCCCCCTCGTGTCTGAAAGTCTGTGCCGACTAACTGGCCCCCACCTTCAGCCGGAAGATGGGGGCAGATGCTCTGCTTCCTGTTATGTTGCGGAGTATACGCGAGAGTTCAATAAATAAAGTCACGTTGGTGAATGTTCCGGTGAAAAAGCCGATGCCCCACGTGTGATTGTTCCTCTGTCTACATAATAAGTTTCGTCAGTATTCATGCCGATCCTGCTGCAAGACCCGTCTCTGCTAACACTCTGTCAAGCACAGAATATGTAAAAGTATGACTACAGGTTTAAATAATGAGAGCTGTTTGTATCACAGACCAGGTAGATCCATCATGAATGAGTCACGATCATGCAAATCTATATAATGACAACAAAGAAACATAAGATGAACACAAAAAGTCTAGAAATGACTTCAAATGGACACAGGACAACTTTAAAGGGATTAAAAAATGATGCCATAATGCCCTACAATGAAACTAGTTTTCAGTTGCCAAATCTGATGATTTGTTGCTTTTGTTAGTTGAATATTTGAATTACTGCTTGGATCAAAAACAACATGTGAAGGCACCATGTTTCATAGGAAGTCTTCTTTAGAAATGTAAGAGAATCAACAATCTTAATTCTGTTCGTCTGATGAAGTAATGTACGGACTTCTTGTAGGACAAGTGATGAATGAATATGCTAAAAAATGAAACTGGTGCAGTTTGCAAGTTCACAACAATTTGACACCCGAGCTGAAGACGGGAAGTTCAGAGTGTTCCGAGAAACTCTGCACTTCCTTGTGTCGCACATTATGTTCATGAAAAAAGTCATGTGGTAACAAAGACTCACAAGATCAAAACAAAACACCAACACACACACATAACTTTTTATATATATATATATATATATATATACACACACACACAGGGAGAGAGAGGGAGGAGGAGCTCAGAGCAGTGATAAATAAATTATGAATGACCAATCTGTTAATAAAATTCATAAGAAAAGCTTCAGTAACAGGAAACTATTCAACATGTTACATTTTGTAAGTAAGCAGCGATGTGTTTTCTGTGCAGTGTTCTTACCCAGCAGGCTCTGGTTCCCCACTGAGCCTGTTTTGTTCAAATAAACAAAATAACAGTCCTTCCTGTCGCCAAACATGCTTTGAAATTTGACACCCGATCTGAAGACGGGAAGTCCTGTTTCTTCAAAATAAAAGTATCTTATGCAAATCTATCCTAAACTCATTTGTGCGGTAAAAATATTGTAAGTAAGCAGTGGCAAAGTCAGTTCATCTAACACATTTTACAATGATTTAATTTAGCGCCCTCCTGGTCCTGCCGGTGTTTTTCTCTCTTATTTTACAGACTTTTTTATCTTCAATTATTAAACTTGAGAAAGTTATATTGATTAGGGATTTTAACATACGTGTGGATGACACTAACTGTAACACAGGGACTGACTTTTTATCCATTACTGACTCTTTTAATTTTATTCAACATGTCCCTGGTCCCACACACACAAAAGGCCACACCTTGATTCTTGTTTTCTCTCTTGGCCTAAATATCACTAAGTTGTGTGTCAGTGATGTTCATGTGAGTGATCAGCGCTGTGTATTTTTTAAAATAGCTTTCCTTTGGACCCATCACCTGCTAAAACGAGAATCCTAAAGTGAATCGTTACTCAGGATGTTGCTCAGAAGTTCTGTGATTTGTTTGATCCATATTTGCTGAGGGAGTGTCCTGATGTTGATGTTGCTACACAATCATTGCTCAGATATTCTTAACGTTGTGGCACCGATGAAATCTGCGAATGGGTTGTTTTTCTAATCTTATTTCTTCATATAAGAAAAATCCTGAGGTCCTGTTTGAAACGCTCTTGTTCCCCCTGTGATCCCCACAGTACTTGTGCCCTCTAAAGCTGACAGTAATGACTTTCTGAATTTTTTTGTGATGAAAGTCAATAATGTCAGAGGAAGCATTTGCCCATTAATGTGTCATGACTTGTTTCTGGCTCTCCACTCTCTCAGCGTCTGAATGTGTTTGATCTGGTGACACAATGTGACATTTCATCTTTACTTGATACAATTAAAATATCTACCTGTCCAAATGGCATTCTCCCTGCAGTGTTGTTTATAAAGGTTTTTACTGCTATCGGCCCCTGTACTGTAGAAATTTGCAATGCTTCGCTTTTAACAGGCGTGGTCCCACGCTCTTTCAAGCATGCTGTTGTTGAGCGATTATTTAAAAAGTCCAATTTGGATCCTTCAAAGCTTTAAAATGACCGGCCTATCTCTAAGATCCCTTTTATGTCAAAGCTTCTTGAAAAAATTGTGGCAGAACAGCTGATTTCTTTTATGGAAAAGCATGAGATCTTTGACAAATTTCAGTCTGGGTTTCATAAGCTCCACTCCGCAGGAACTGCTTTACTGAAAGTTTCTACTGATATTTTGATGTCTGCTGACTCTGGGGCATCCATTGTAATGGCTCTCCTGGATCTTTCTTCTGCCTTTGACATTATTGATCACAGTATTTTGATTAACAGGCTGTAGGATGTAGTCAGTTTATCAGGTGGGGCTCTAAAGTGGTTTACTTCCCATCTTTCTAGCAGAACGTTCAGTGTTTTTGCAAATCTGATCATGTCATGCATACAGTGCATTGCAATTAATATTAATGGAATGACCGATTGCAGTATCAAAGAATAATTCAGAATGAATAATCACAGATTTTAATATGACACTCCAGTTTTAGGGTGAAATCTGAGGCAAATGCTCAATCATGTTGACCAGAATTTTTCAAAATATGTTAAATAACAATTTGTGAGGAGAAAACAGAAACATGCACAACATTATTTCAGTATCCTAACCACATAGAGGAAGTCTACCAAATCATCAAGCACTTAAAGTAGCATTTTCCAATAAAGACAGTGGAAAATCGCCCTGCCAACCCATAAACCTTGGCAAGAGGCAAACTGGCTAAAGAGCTACTTTGACATTAAAGTTTTTGATTCATACAAACCCTCTCTTTATTGTGCAGACTCAGCACATCCCAAATCAGAGAGTGGAGAATAGATTTGAGGTCTGTCACATTAATAGAGTGGCAGCCATCCTGTTCAAGCCACATTTAGAGTGATGTGAATCCTGTCAAACGCCACTACTGCGAGGGTTCCGGGTTTTTTGACCCAGGATTTTGAGTTTTATGCCTTTTTGTATTATGATGTTCTTGTTTGTATAGTTTAGGCTTCAGTTAGTTCTGTTGATAGTGAGTTCTGTTTCCCTATTTAGTTCTCGTCTGTCTAGGTTCGTCCCAGGTCTGTCTTCCCCACTATGTTGGTCGTGGTGCTGTGTCTTCAGTGCGTGAGTCTGTCCCCTGCGTTTAAGTCTCCCTCGCCCTTTGTGTGTTTCAGTGATGTCTTTGTCTCCCGTCATCCCCGCTGTTTTGTCATGTAATCATGTAATTTTGTCCTTGTCCATTTTGGTTCCCCTTGTGTCTCTGTCCTGTGTGCCCCTCTCTGTGTTTGTGTTTTCTGTTTCCACGTTCCCCCTCCTGGTGTTCATTCCATGTCTGCCATGTTTATCCATGGTCCCTCGCTCCCTCTCTCATCCTCTCCTTACATATCACCACGTCAAGTCCATGTGTCTTAGTCTGCTTCCTGTTTTATTGTGACAGTCTCGCGTTCCATGTTTCAATGTGTTTCGTTTCACTTCCCCTGCGGGGTCATGTTCATTTGTATCAGCTGTTTCCCCCTGTGTTTCCATTTCCCCGATCACCTCCTGTCTGTATATAGTCCGTGAGTTTTCATTCATGCTTTGTCAGGTCGTCTGTTGTGTTTCACGCCATGTTTCCAGGTATTCATGTTACTCATGTCCAAGTTTTTTCATGTTCAATTCTAGTTTACCCAGTTTAGGTTAGTGTTTAGTTTCGTGTTGGTTCGCCTTGCCCTTTGTTTTGTTCCTTTTCATCAGCCTTCAACAAACGTCTCGCCTTTTGTTAAATCATAGTTTTGTTTCCGAGTGTCTGCGTTTGGGTCCATTATTCATAAGTATGCTCTTTAGGATGTCCACTGACATTTTTAAATATGTTACTAGAAAGCTTCCATAAGCATTCCATTATATGAATATGGGCAAATTGCCCATCATTACTGCTATTACTATAGATATTTTTAGGGGTCCTGTGATGAAATTTAGGGGTGCTTGGGGAAAAAAAAGGATCCAAACTCATACTGTGAGTTGAAATTTTATATCTGCAAAGGTGCGTTCTTATCGTTTATTGTACGTGCATGTAGAACAGAAGAGTCTTCACATTTGTTTACACAATGACATCAGAAAATTAGCATAAAGAAATATTTCAAGCACTTCTCAATGGTGGAAAAAGCCAGAAATCCTATAAAATTGAAGAACAAAACGAATAATTTTACTTTTTTTTTAAAAATTCAAGCATTAAAGAGATCATTTATAAGCAGGTGAGGATATACAGAGAGAGACTGGGTGGGATTATTGCGAATACTTTCTGCTGGAGTTCAGAGAAACAGAAGTAAATGTGCAGCTCATGCATTCATGCGTTCACGAGGTCAGTTTTCAGTACCGGGATGGATCGGGATGATCTCTTCCACGACTTGCGGCAACTGTTCCTCGACATCTTTGTCACCCTGCGGACACAGAGCTCTGATGCCCCAAATAGCATAACGAATATTGACACCCAGCTGAAGAAGAGCCAGGGTGATCAGTGTGAGGTCCAAGGCTTTCAGTAATTTCTGATTTTAGAAGGAAGTGAAATAAAGAGAAAACAGACAATTTAACTCAAAAATTGCCATACAGCACTGTACAGAGCAACTCATATGGCAAGTGTGCTGCAGTTATGGTATGTACACTATAAATGTATGTTTAGGCAGGCTTACTTGGGCAAAAAGCGCTACATTTCTGCAGTTGTCTTCATAATGAACAGCATCATCGCTGCTGCGGTCACAAATCCAGAGGAGAGAGGCGTCTCTCAGGTCTATGCCATACAGCACAATGGCAGTAATGGCAAAGATCCCACCAGCAATATTCATGAAAACAGAGAAGCCCATCTGAGAGGAAACATTTATAAAATTAAAACTTAGAAACAAGCTGTTTAAAATATGTTTCAATGACATTCTTATTCACAGCACAGCCTGTGTTTCCTTAAGTCCTTTATGATTTTTTCTTACCAAACAGGAAGAACGGAGCTGTCCGGCCAAAATGGACACAATTCCACTAACAGTGAACTGGTGAGGGGTCAGTAGACATGATGTTAGAGGCGATCACAAATCCAAGAAAAGTACATTTAAAAAAAAAAAAAGAAGTTAATAGACCATTTAACAAATTCTTAATGTTTATCTAATATTTTTGTTGTCCATGAACCTAAACAACACTACAGTTAAAAGAAGGACGGGAACATGAACAAACATGTGTCAGTTTTAATATTACAAGAAAACTTCAGTGGAAGTTAAGAAGGAGATACATTTAGATCTGACAGTAAACGGAAAAGTGATGGTTGCTTTGGATTAAATCTGGGCGGGAAATGGCAACTTTACCCACATCATCTCTAAATTAAGAAAATTCCTGGGATGATGTCTTTAATGTCCTTAAACTTGGCCTATTAATACCTATTGTTTATGTACTGGATATATGGTGGATGAATTTGTCTAAAAATGGTAAATGGCCTGTATTTTGTATAGCGCTTTACTTAGTCCTTAAGGACCCCAAAGCGCTTTACACATTCAGTCATCCACCCATTCACACACTGGTGATGGCAAGCTACATTGTAGCCACA
>VVHJ01052300.1:0-21539 GCA_015107715.1 Tylochromis polylepis
GGGCGCGGTATGAATAAAAAAAAATGCTTGGACACTGCTAGCATGATGGACAGGTTTTTGACAGGGCTCCCACACAAACGCAAAGCAGAAGATGAAGCATGGCCAAATATGCTTCCAAACCAACTTCCTTCCAAGCCAAAGACTAGAAAATATGATGAAGCATATCTTGCCTTTGGCTTCACCTGCACAACGGTGGTGCCAAGGTAGGTATCCCCGATAGAATTTGTTTCCCTTGCATCGGGAGCACGCGCTGGGCTGTCCAAATCACGGACAAACAGTATCCCACAGTTGTTTATGTTTTTAAACCCATTTTGCACAGAGAGGCATTTTTTTTTTGTGAAAAATGTATTGATAGCAATATTGAATGTTCTTACACAGTAAAAAAGCAAACAAACAAACAAAAAAAGCAGCTACATGTAAAATAATTACACCATAAAGATGGTTTGTTTTTCTGTTATTTAAGAGTAGTAGTTTATTTTATTGCTACCTGTAATTTATTGCAGTTTACTTTTATTTGTTTTATTGTTTACAAATGTTTGAGGTGTGAAATAAACTGCAGTGGATTTTGAAAACAAAATATGGGTGTGTGTGGTTGGAGGATGTGTTGGGGTGGACGAAGGTTTCTTTCTAAAACAAAGGGGGGCCTAGCAAAAAAAGTTTGGGAACCACTGGGTTAACGCATTGTCCTCTTACGAGCATGCTTTTTAATATTTGGAAAAAATAGGATGGAAGATATTCACTTTACATGGTTCTCCACTAACTGATGGTATTAAATGCACTAAATTTGCAAAAATGTTTAAACACCTGGTTTCATTTTCTCATTATTGAATGTACACTGATGGGCAAAGTGCCACTTTTACTCATTTTTAAAGATAATCTAAGCACAGTGAATTCTACAGTCAACATCCTGCTTAACATTTCCTTAAATAATGTTTTTATATGAAATCTTTTGCTTTTCTATTTGTTAGTTTGAGGGCTGCTCCAAGGCGTTCTCCCGTCTGGAGAACCTGAAGATCCACCTGAGGAGCCACACAGGGGAGAAACCTTACATTTGCCAGCACCCCGGCTGCCTCAAGGCTTTCAGCAACTCCAGCGATCGTGCTAAACACCAGCGCACACATCTGGACACGGTCAGTGAACAGCTACCTGATGGGCTCCCTTTACACTTAGGATGTGCTCTATTGTAGTGCACATAGTGCACACTAATTTGAGCCTTCTGTCACTTTGTAGTATTACAGTGGACTCATTTCATAGCTGGTTGATTTTTACTTCTCCAAGCAAAAGTCACCATAATAGTAGGTCACAAAGGAGTCAAGATCATGTAAACACACTATATACAAGTACAAAAAGAAACTGAAGATAACATGAAGAAGGATTGTTCTGGCTTGGGTCAGAGAAAGTCAACTCATCATACATGCATGTAACCTCTTTCAGCCTGATTGAACTACTGTATGTTGGAAAAAGTGCCATTTTGAAATCGAGACAAAAAATTGCATATTGTGTTAATGCACTGAAGCTGATAATTCAAACAATGTAGGATCCCAATACCACAGCAACAAGTTTATTACTCTTTAGAGTACACACAGCAAAACTGTAGATTTTTACACTTTTTTGTCAACACAGTATTTCTAAACCAATGCAGTTTAAGACAGCTTGGGAAATGGTTAAAATCTCTAGAAGTACAATAGACATATCCTTTATTGTCCCTCATTAGGGAAATTCAGGAAAACAAGCTGCCTGCTTGCGTGGTGTCGGAAATTGAATTCAGCTCTAATCTACTGCGCTGTGTTTCTGGACATAGATTTTTAATTTTTTTTTTTCATCTGTCTGGTCTCATACTTACTGATTCAGAATGAATGTTTGTCCACTTCTAGACGAAAAAGTCAACATTTGGAGGTTTGTGGTGGGTCGTGGGGGAGGTAGTCATTACAGCCAGAGATGTAAGTTTGAGTCATACATGCTTCCTTTATTAGTATTTTTAACTAATTAAAAATAAATGATCTGATTAGGTTTAGATATTTAAAACATCTGGGTTAGGTTTAGAAAAAAAAAATCATGGTTGACCATGGTTTGGTTACAATGTTGCCAAGTAACAAGCTCTGTTATTTGGGTTGCCACGGTGACATGTACCCGCTTTGTCTGGACAACATAAGTGATGCGGACATAGACTTTCTATAGAGGTACATTTGTTTCAAAGTGACCCTGAAAAACTGATTGTTTTTGTGATGATGGTATCCCCCACCAAACTTCAGCAGTTGTTTTAAATAAAAAGGGTGTACAGGTTAGGGTTAAGGAGAAAAAGGTAAGTAGCTGCTTTTCTTCCACCTAATTGCCCACCACAATATTATAATTTTGTTTGCCACATGAGGACTTTAGACCAAAAAACGTATGTGTTGAAAAATGAATAAACATTAAACTGACTTTTTAAACTATCATACCGACACAGGTGTGCTTAAAACTCATTAATTATCATACAGTACTGCAATTATTCAGTATGTTATGTGCTTTGTTGTAGTTGTAGTGCTATATTAACAGAGGCAGCAGACAGCTGAAAACAGTGGCTGAGACCTCAGAGGGTTAAAGTGCAGCAGACTGCCTCTCCCTCAGCTTTCTATGGGACCTTCTGGGAATGAATGGGGAAGATAAACTGCTAGTGCGTGTGAGCCAATTTTAACTTGCTGTGCAGAGTCTGCTTGTGTCAGATCAGTTTATACAAAACAGGGAAAAAATAGAATCCATTCAACCGTGAAGACAGCGTGAATTTCCAGGAATTTTCATACACACCATCTACAGTAACAACGTTAAATTCATCAGAGGACTCAAACTAGTGGGAGTGAGTGTCCCCCGTGCTCTTGATGATCATAAATTAAGGTTACAACTGCAAAATAAGTTATGAAATCCACAGCTGATGGAGCTTGAGAAAGAACAGAAAACAGACCTTTTCTCGTAATCCACTCTTGTGTACCAGGTATCAAGTATCGTGCCAACATTGTCACTCTTTCCATGAAGGTGTTCTCATGCCCAGGGGATGTATTTAAATGCTGCATTATGCAGTATGATATTTATCTACTTTACTTGAATATTTTTTTTTATTTTATATTACGTCATAACTTTCCTTGACTACATTTTAGAGAAAAAACATTAGTTATTAAACCATTACATGTATTTTTATCAGCTGAAATGATTAGTTACATTTTTAGACCAAAGTGTTTTTTGGCAAAACATGAAAAATGTAATGAAGTATTGTTATAATAATGACATAAAAATCAGCTGGATCAAGACTAATAAGTGCTTTGACTTCATGAGACATTTCTCATAAAACGTCTGTCCCTTGGGTAAGATTTTATTGGAGGACATTTACTTGTATTATTAGAGTGCTTTGGTACATTTTGGATGAATCTTGTAGATGAACCTATCATTACTTTTTTTTTATGTTTAAGCAACATTTTAGGGTCAAAGGTCATTCAAAAAAAAAAAAAATTAAATACTTTGGAAATCCCCTCTGTTCACCTCCAAGCCTTTGATGCAGGGTATAACTTTTTGAGCAAACCTGGTAACAAATAACAAAACAAACCAGTCAATTACTTAATCGTCTTGGCAGAAGGTAATTACCTAAAAATAACTAGTACTTTCACTTATGAGCCTCTGAGTTAGATACACTTTCATAGTACAGGGTTAAATCCACTTTAGTTTTCAGAACTGACTTATCTCTTCATTGCATAGATTCAACACTATGCTGCACAGTTGCTGCAGATTTGTTGGCTGCACATCCATGATGCCAAACTGCCATTTCACCACATCCGAAATGTGCTCTATTGGACTGAGAACTGATGACTGTGGATGTCATTTGAGCACAGTGAACTCACTGTTACATTTAAGAAACCAGTTGGAGAAGATCTGAGCTTTATGAGGTGTATTATCCTGCTGGAAGCAGCCATCAGAAGATGGGTACACTGAGGTCATAAAGGGGTGGACATGGTCAATAGCAATGCTCAGGTAGGTTGTGATGTTTAAATGATGTTCAGCTGGTCCTAAGGGGCCCAAAGTGTACCAAGAAAATATCTCCTACACCATTACACCACCAGCAGTCTGAACCGCTGAGACAAGGGAGGATAGAGCCATGCTTTCATGTTGTTGATACCAAATTCTGACCCTACCATCCGAATGTTAGAGCAGAAATCCAGTCTTCTACTGTTCAATTCTGATGAGCCGATAGAAACTCAGTAGTCTCAGTTTCCTGTCCTTTACTGACAGGAGTGGCATTCAGTGTGGTCTTCTGCTGCTGTATCCCATCTGATTCAAGGTTCAACATGCCATTCATTCAGGTTATTTGAGCTGTTGTCAGGTTAAAGAATCTGGCTATTCTCTTCTGACCTTTGGCATCAAGCAGGTACTTTTAATTTTGTACAATTCTCTGTAAACCCTACAGATGGCTGCGTGGAAAAATCCCAGTAGATCAGCAGTTTCGAAAAACTCAGACCAGCCTCTCTGGAACCAAAATGATGCCATGTTCAAAGATACATAAATTACCTTTCTCTCCCATTTTGATGCTCAGTCTGAGCTTCAGCAGGTTGTCTTGGCCATGTCTACATGCCTCAATAAACTGAGTTGCTGCCATGTGATTGGCCAATTAGATTAATGCTTTAATGAGCAATTAAACAGGTGTATGTAAAAAGTGGCCAGTGAGTGTATAGTGTCACTGCTCATGTCTGGGTGAATTTATTTGAAACATTTATGCAAAATAAACAATAAATTATGTTTAAAAATTGCTGCAGTGCATGAGGCTATACGCTTTAAAAACACAAGACTACACATAATTGCTCTGAATATTAAGATAAATAATATTTGCTAAGTAATATAACGTGTGAGGTGCTCCTGTAGCTGTCTGCTTTACAGTCTGAATTCTTTGGGATTGTGAAACTGCATACCTGCTGTGGATTTACCCTACAGACCACAGTTATTTTTACTCCTGCTGACAAGTGATGAGAATTTAGCTGTAATCCCGTGAATCAGATCTCTTATTACACGGATGAGATGGAGCTTCACGATTCGCTCCACTGTTATTACAGCAAGTTATTTTCTCCCTTTAGTGGTTTCACACTGACTAATGGGGGCTTCGAAGTTGCGTCACAAATTAACAATCAGACACATCTGGCGCCATCCTGGAGGCCCAGTGGAAGCCTGTCTGAATGTAAATAACTGCTGAGTAGTGCAACAGCAAGCCAAGAAATGTTTTTCAAGTTTGATTAAACAGCTTGTATTGTGTTACTAATATGAAACTTTGGGGAATTTTTTCCTAAAGTAAGTGCAGGCTCAAACAGGAATTACCTTTCTAAATTAAAGCTTAAAGTTAACACTCACATAACATAAAAATTTGCTTTGTTTTGAGCACTTGGAAATGTATTAAGAGCATTAAGAGCTTCTATTTTATGATGGCGAAGTACAAAAAGGTGATGGACTGTGACAAATCCGATATGAAATGTGGTGCTCAGTAATGCCAGTGTTTTGTTTTGGGTTTTTCTTGGGTTGAGCCCTGACAACAGGAAAAAAAAAGATTTCTAAATTATTTTGGCACACATAATTGGAAACTGATATGCAATTCATGAATTTACAGTCTGTCTCAGAGCTGTCATTTGCCATAATCACTTTGCATGTCATTACTCTGAATTTATGCTAAGATTAGAAAGACGGCACTTCATTTAGTGCTGACCTGTTTAGACTAAGAGAGAACTGAGCTGGTCTCACAGGGAATATTTTTCCTGAAATAGTTGTGAAATTGCCCCCTTTTTTTTCTCTCTTTTTTTTCTCTCTTTTTTTTTTTTACAGACACTGTAGAGCAGCACTTACTCTGATGCCAGATATATGTTGGTATTGTATGTCTGTAATTTGAAATGTATTTGTTTAAGAATTACACAAAAATTGGGAATACTGGAGAAGAAAAATCAAGCAGACATTAGAAAAATAACAAACGCACTGACTCGATCATTATTATAGTCATGCCTGTCCTGATACATTTGTACCAAAAATGATTTTTACAGCAACATTTTTACTCATTTGCTTGATTCATTTTTTCGTTGCATAGTTAAAAAGTACAAGTGATTTTTTTCATTACTACTTTGTTAGATACAGTGTCGTGAAAAAGTAGTTTTTTGCATATTTGTCAAACCCAAGATCATCAAAAAGTTTTTAACATTAGCCAAAGATCACCCAAGTAAATGCACAAATGCAGTTTTTTTTTTAAATAGTGACGGAAAAAAAGTCTAATCCTACCTGACCCTATGTGAAAAAGCAGTTGACTCCTAAACCAAATAACTAGTTTTGCCAGCCTTGGCAACATGAGCAGCAATCATATTTTCAAGTATTTGTGATAACTGGCAATGAGTCTTTCACATCACTGTGGAGGAATTTTGGCTGACTCTTCTTTGCAGACTTGTTTAACAGACCGTTTATGGTCATGCCAAAGCAACTCAATTTCATTTAAGTCCACACTTTGACTAAGGCCAAACTTCAAAAGCTCCTTTTTTTTCTGCATTTGAGCTATTTGGAGGTGGACTTGCTGATGTTTTTTGGATCACTGTCCTGCTGCATATCCAAACTGAGCCTGAGCTTCAGGGTATGAAATGATAGTCAAACATTCTGCTTCAGGATTTCCTGGTAGAGAGCAAAATTCATGGTTCCATCAACTATGGCAAGTTGTCTGGATCCTGAAGTAGGAAAGCAGCCCCAGACCATCACACTACCACCACCATGTTTGACTGTTGGTATGATGTTCTTTATATGAAAAGTGTTAGATTAACATGATGTGTAACAGGAGTCAGACTTTCTAAAAAAAAAAATCAACTTTTGATTCATTAGTGCACAGTCTCAAGAAACAAAAGTCTTGAGGATTGCCAAGATGTGTCTTGGCAAATGTGGGGCGAGCCTTTGTGGGTTTTTGGGGTTTTTTTTGGTTTTTTTGATCAGCAGTGGGTTCTGCCTTGAAACTGCCTTGAATCATGAAAACTGACCTTAACTGAGACAAGTGAGTTCTTTAGATGTTGTTCTGGGTTTTTCTGTGACCTCCTGGATGAGTCGTCAATTTGCTCATGGAGTAATTTTGGCGGGCCAGTCATTCCTGGGAAGGATCACCACTGTTCTGAGTTTTCTCCATTTGTAGATAATGACTCTCATTGCGGTTCACTGGCATCCTAAAGCCTTAGTAATGACTTTATAACCCTTTCCAGATAGACAGATGTCAATGACAGATGAGTTTCTCATCTGTTCTCGAGTTTCTTTAGATTGCAGCATTATTTGCTGTTTTTGAGATCTTTTAGCCTGTTTTGTTAGACGGGTTCTATTTAAGTGAATTCTCTATTAATCAGGTGTGGTAGCAATCAACCCTGGGTGTGGGTAGAGAAAGTGAACATATTTACAAAAGAATGTGGTTAATCATATCTAAATCACAGCTATAGTTTTTTTGTTTTGTTTTGTTTTGTTTTTTAAATCAATTTAAGGGGGGGATTACTTTTCACACAGGGCAAGTTAGGTTTGGATAGCGCTTTCCCTTAATAAATAAAAACATCATTTAAAAGCTGCATTTTGTATTGAGTTATCTTTGTAAAATATTAAAAATGAAGTGGGACAAATATGCTGAAACCTATGAAATCAGGAATGTGGCAGACACTTTTTTACCGCACTATATTACTTGTTTAGGCATTATTTCAGCTGTTTTTAAAGTGTCTTCCACTCAAGAAACAGAAGTTAGCTGAGAGGAATAAATGGAAGAAGCCTTGCAAACAAATTTTTACACATTTTACAGATTTGTGCAAAAATGTATTTCTTTGCAGTGTTAACGTGTTAGATCTTCAGGCAAATGGCTAATTACAGAGAAAGAAGTCATTTCGAATGGCAGGGATTTTCAAATGTTGTCTGGGATGCTCCACGTTAAGAAGCTGATAAAAATTCATGCCCAAAACACCTCACTGTTTTCAATAATAAGTGACATTTAAAAACAAAAAAAAAAGTTCAGCACAGTTTGTATCGGAAAGCCCATGTTAATTTGTTTTTCCTGCCTCACTAAGCTCAGCTTTACTCCATATTCCCCCTGAACAGGAGAAGATTGGAAACAATATTGCCTTGTCTGGTTCTGTGACTTTCAGATGTTAAGGTCAGAATTTAAACATGAAAACAACATGAAAGCATAGATCCATCCTGCTATGTATCAACAGTCCAGGCTGGTGGTGGTATAAGGGCGCAGTGGATATTTTCTTGGTGATTTTTTTCTTCTTTTTTTGGCACCCTTGGTATCAATAGAGCATTGTTTAAACACCACACTACAGTACCCGAGTATTGTTGCTGACTATGTCTATCCCTTTATTACCACAGTGTACCTATCTTCTGTTGGCTTCTTCATAAAGCTCAGATCAGAGCTTTTTACAGATTCGCTGTATTCAAATGCCCCCAATTGAGAACTTCTTGGATGTGTTGGAATGCCAGATTCTCATCATGGATGTGCAGCAGGTCCCAAACTCTTTTTAGTCCGGGCTGAGCTGTGTGGTAGCCTATGTCACCATGTTCAGCTTCATGCGTCTCCAAAACTCTTGCCCTGATGAAGTTAACTGCATTGTTGATGTTGTAAATAAATAGTTAACTTTTAGCTCTGACTTTTACAATACCTCCTGGTGTATAATACAACACAAAATCAGTTTTAGTTGAATTTCGAATTTCAGTGGTAGTATAACAGCAGCCAGTTTGTTCGATTTCGCCCACAGCCTATACAAGCATGCAGTTACCTCTGTGAACAAATCACTCCTTGTCATAGTCTCTTTTATCTAGCACACAGCTGTGAGCTCCTCTGTAATCTCAAGCTGTTTTCGTAATCCCGCGTACAAAGATGAGTAACTAGGCCGCGTTAAGGACATCACAGCTGTCGTCACATTTTCTGCTAAAATTTCCTGAAAAATATGATCATCAAACCTGATGCTCATTATTTTATTTTTTTTACTTGTAGTGCTCACATCCCAACACATAAACCCTAAAGGCTCAAATAAACACTGTACATGTGTTTTCATGAATGTATAATTGACTCCACCTGTTAAATACTTAGCAATGAAAAAGGGCGAACAAAAAAAGATCTGAGATTCATGGAAATGAGCTCATTTATTCACCAAATTGTGAAATACAGTCATCTTACTCAACTTTCTACTTCTAAGTGAAATGATGAAAACCCATCTGCATATGAGAAATGAGCTGTTTGTACAGTAAAAAAACATGTCAACACATATTCCACGATGTTACTCATGTTACTTATTTCAGAAGGACTTGGTTAACTGTAGTATTTTATATCATTATACCAGAAAATACTTTAGCCTGCTATGAAATGTTTATTCCTTCAGGAAAAAATGTGCAGAAATGAATACTTTTATATTTATACACAGACTGCAGGTAGCTCATACAGTTTACTTTATGAATGGAATGATTTATGGCTAAACTCTCTTCTCTCTTCCCTTCTTTTAAGCCTGCAGATGAAAGGTAAATTTACTCCCTTCTCAGCTGAGGAGCACTTTATGTAAAATGTTGACAGAACTACATGTTCTTTCTTCCTCTGTTAGTCCAGTTGTCACAAGAAGTAGCCACATTTACCATCTTTATCCTAGGTTTACATCTTCAGTGTGGATGTGAGTCATCTGAACTTGTGCCATTATTTGTACACACATTTTATATTTGACATCGTTGTATCTGGTGAGACTGTAAAATCATCATCATTTTGTGAATATTTTTCAGTTCTGGTTTAGAAAATCCTAACCCACCCAACACATAATGTAGGATATACAAGAGATGGTGTAGTCTGTACCTTACAGTAAATCTAATAATAACTCTCAATCTCTGGGTTTAATTTGGTGTGTTGTGCTATATTTGTTGTGTTTTCTTTACAAAAAAAAGGTTTTTGTTCTCTGTAGCTCAGTACTGAAATCAACATTGCTAAATTATTGGAGTCTGCTAGAAGAGGAGTTGCAGGAGAAAGTGTTCCCCAAAACACCAAAAAATAATTTGTGCTCTTTTAAATAGCAGCACACTTACTTTCTGTTATAAAAATAAAATAAAACCAAGGTTCTTCTAAA
This sequence comes from Tylochromis polylepis, assembly GCA_015107715.1. Taxonomy (NCBI): domain Eukaryota; kingdom Metazoa; phylum Chordata; class Actinopteri; order Cichliformes; family Cichlidae; genus Tylochromis; species Tylochromis polylepis. The sequence goes on from VVHJ01052300.1 coordinate 10,101, forward strand.
TGTTCCTTTAATGTTTTCTCTCAGCTTTCAATCCTTTCAGTCAAACTTCTCTCACCTCTCCCTCTTGTGGTCCATTCACAGAAACCATACGCCTGTCAGATACCAGGATGCACCAAGCGGTACACTGACCCCAGCTCATTACGAAAGCACGTCAAAGCTCATTCAGCCAAAGGCCTTCAGGAAAAGGAGGTCAAGGTACTGAACATTCAAATCTTCCTATGTTTGACTTAACTTGACTGGGTGTTGTTCGGAATCAAAGGGTAGAAGGAGAGGATTCAGAAAGCATGGCTAGAAATAAAAATTATGGCCAAAGCATTTCACCTATCAGGTTGTCCAATAGTTGGGTCATATTTAGGCTTTTATTGGATGGGATCAAAAGTACATAATTTAAACCAGGGTCAAGTCAGTGCCTTGTAGTCCTGAGCCACCTTCACAGAGCTGAAATTTACTGGAATCAACAGATTATTTCTCAACAACTTAACAACATAAAACATTAAATGTTTTATTAAATGAAATTATATTACTTGATAGATTTTTTTTGTCCTGTAAAAAATCTTTAATTTATTATATTTGTCTGTCGGCAGTTATACAGAGCAAATCTGGAGTTTGTGTTTATGATGGATATTTATCTTCTCTTGTTTGGAATACATGTTGAGTTGTGTTTCTTCTCATAATGATGAAAACAATATAAACTGCTATGAAGGCTCCACTTATTATTTGATGAAGTTATTAGGAGCAGCCATACATGCTGTTTTTGATTTTATTTCAGCACAAAACTTGAAGGTTATTATGACAAATGACAAAGAGACTCTACAAATGGGGAAAAAAAAATGTCAGTGACTATCCCACATTCGGTGAAAAACAAACATATCAGCACAAACGCATCATACCCACTATCAACCACATTGATGAAGGGATGATAATTTGGGTTTCTTTTGCAGCCACAGGACCCGGGCACCTTGCAGCCACTGAGTCAAACTCGAATTCCTCTGTATACCAATATCTAGAATCAGATATAAGGCCATCTGTCCTACATTTATTTCTTGGCTTAAATTGGGTCATGCAACAGGACAATGATCCCAAACAGTAGAAAATCTACAACAGAATGGTTAAAAAGGTGTTGCAATGGCCCCAAAAAGGGCCAGACCTCAGGCTGATTGAAATGCTGTGGTGGAACCTTAAGAGAGCTGTGCATAAACAGATTCCTGCAAACCTCAATGAACTGAAGCAACGTTGAAAAGACAAGTGGGCCAAAATTTCTCCACAACATTCTGAAAGACTAATAAAGTCATACAGAAAACAATTACTTCAGGTTATTGCTGCTAAAGGTGGTTCTACAAACTGCTAGATCATAGGATGTACTTGGATTTTGAAGACCTTATTATTCACATGGCTGCATGTTTGTATTTAACCTTGATTTAACCTGGTGACAAGACCCTTGAGGTTTAAAATGTCTTTCGCAACAGAGTCCTGGCCAGCATAGACAGCTGCTTAATCAGCAATGGTTACAGAACAATACTCACCATTATAAGCATACACATTTACATAAAATAAAGAATGAAAAACAAAACATATTAATCAAAAGCCAAACTGAAGCATTTATGGTCAAGCATAACATCTGGAGGCAGATGTCTTGCCTGCAGGTGCCAAATCATTTAAATTACCTTGAATTAATTTAAAATTGATCCAGTTTGGCAGGAATGAGTGACCACAAAAGCATGCAATTTCTGAAAAAGTTTCTCTTTCTGTAAAAGTGACACACAAATAAAAGCTTCATTGTCAAAGCTTATATTTGCTTTCCTAAAAATATCAGTGAGTGTGCTATTCGAAAAAAACCGGCATTTCAGTTAAAAATACACAGCTTTTTTCAATAATTAAAACATGAGAATTGCCAAAAAAAGGTTATGTTTTAAATTCCATAAAGAGGCACACAGTCATTCATGAGACCCTGAATAGAAAATCTGTAGTTAAAAATGAACAACTTCAGAAAAAGAAAGTAAAATGGGGTTTTCTGGTGCTACATCTTGATTTTATTTCCTGATTGTTACCTCATGTAAGTCTGTTTAAAAGCAAATGAGATACATGTTTGTTCCCTTTCAACATTAAGGTTCAAAACAATATTGTTCTTCCAGAAGTTGTGTGTGTGTGTATATATATATATATATATATATATATATATATATATATATATATATATATATATATATAGGGCTGATGCATTTTTATGAATTGAAAAGACCAGCTGTTGTTTACAAATTTCATTCAAACATTTTTTTTGGTAGTGCAGCATCAGAGTCTCATGGCCATGGAAAATGTAGGAACACTTCACCCAGTGTGACTCATCTATCACGCAGAGATCTAAGACACAGAGTAAAGACTTAACAGGCTTTAGCTATGCAGGTACTAACTGCTAGCAGAATAAACTCAACAGTGATGTGGGACTTTTCATGGGATTTGTTGACAATGCGTGCCATTGTGTGAGATACGCAACTGTTTCGTGTCCTGGATAAGTTGAGACTGTACCCACATCCTCAATTATTCCTTTCATGATTAAACTGAAACAAACAGAATCAAGGCCATGGACATCTCTCTCTCAGTTTTAAAGAAAGTGAGCAAGATCCAGACCAAGGCTCTTCCTATTGCTCCACCTCTCATGCTTGGTTTGGTCATTTTTGGCTTATTCTTGCTGACAGAGAGACAAATACGGCTAAACGAATGGCAAGAGGAATCCCATTATTCCCCCCCACCCACCCACCAAGGGGATCCTTAAAAAATAAATACAACACAGAAACTGCTCTCAATAAAAAAAGAAAAGAAAAAACACTGAATATGGGTGTGCATATAGTAAGTCTCCATCACAGAAACAAACAGTGTCTTTGTAAAGCTCTCTTAAGTGTGAGGCTTCATGGTATTGAGGCTTCTGTGGCATCTGGCGAGTATGAAAATGCTCTATGAAAGTATGAAAGAGAGATCCCTTAGTGAGGCCTCTCTCTCGCTCATCACTGGCAAAGGCATCAGCACTCACCTGCATCCTGTCAGAAGCAATGACATCTAACATCCATATGAGAGTGGGAGGGAGTGCAAGTCCAGAGGAGCAGAGGCTTGGTTAGACAGTTCAGGGGAAAAAAAAATATATATATACTCAAACTTTCCACTGATACGTAAATAAAACACAGCCGTGAAGCCACTGCAGACAACAGAGGGCACGAGGAGGAGGAAGAGAGAATGACAGATAAAAGATGAAGGGATTAAGTGGGATGTGAGGGCAGATGTGAAAAGGTGGCGAGGGCCAGAGCGTCTGAATGTGGTTTTCATTTCGTGGGAGCGTTGAGAAGAAAGATCCTGAGCAGAGATGCAAAGATTTACCCCACACACACACACACACACACACACACACACACACTCCTGTGCGTGTAGGAGGGAGTTATTATACAGACATTAAAGCTCACATATTTAACCTGTGAAATGAACATCTTAGGTGGGGAGGTCTTTATCTGGACCCCCTGAAGCCCACCAAAAGCCTAGCTCTTAATGGACTTAAAATACTCTGACAGGGGAAATTGCGCACGGTGCTTCTCGTGATAAACTGTGTGGAAAAGAGGGATAATGGTAAGCTTTTGAAAAAAGGGAGCAGAGGGTATACTGGCAGACTGCCAGCAGCACAGTCTAACGTTTGATAGAAGAAACCCCAAATTCCTCTCATCCCTCTGTGAGTGTTTTGGACACAGTGGGCTGATCTGCAGAGCGTCACACCTAAACTCTGCTTTCACCACCGCCTCACACTCACCATCATATTTCTCAGATAATCAAGATCGTAAGATCCGTCGCACATCATCTGAAACCATACAGAGTACACGCAACATGAGAGTGGTGTGTTTAATGTGTCCCACTGAGTTACAGTTACAGTCTTGCACTATTCTCACAGCATCAGGGACCGTTGATGTCAAGGAAAAAAAATAAAGTGAAGGCCAGCTGTATGAGTTTGTCATTGTACATCAAGAGTTATGGTTTGGATTAAGAGTGAAGACCCAGAAGGAGCTACAGCACATTTCACCAGCAGTAAAACATCAAATTCTAATATTTTCTATTTGTTTCACAAAGCACATTGAGGGCATGTGCACGTGCTCCTATCAACACTCTATCCTCGTCTCTGAGCCCCACCCAGTCTTACCGAGCACTTGGTCCTGCACTGAACTGTCAGGGTCGTCCAGGTGCAGGAGCAGCTGCTGAAAGAGGAGCTGCAGATGAGGACCGCAGAGCACAGGGCTGTAGTCTTTGGTCAGGCTGGAAAGCCACAGCCCCACAGCCTGCAGGGCCACACCGCGCACCTCCTCACTGCTATCATCCAGACGCTTCAGAAGCTCTGTGGAGAAAAATAAAATCATTCACAGGTAAAAAATTTATTAATTAATTAATTAATAAATAAAAATGCTGTTGAGTGGGTAGTTTCTGGTTCTGGTTCAAGTTTTGATTACATCAGGGTTATAATGCAAAATGTCAGGGACTGACAGGGACTAGAAAGAAACAACATATTTCTCCCTTCTTCCAGGCTCTTTACCTTACAATTTAAAATGCCTCGAGGTGACAGTTGTTGTGATTTGGTGCTATATAAATAAAACTGACTTGAATTGAATCTGAAGTGCATTCATACAAAATGACAGCGTGCACTGTCACAAATCGTTCTGCACTGAGTGTCACTTACCAGGGTAAATCTTATTGAGAGCCTCGTGGTGCAAACTGGTTCCTGTAAGTCTGAGTATGGCACACAGACAGCGACAAGCCAACAGTCGGCTCATCTGAGAGTCTTCCTCCAGGGCCGACAACACCTGGGGACGCATCCTCTCCTCCAGACAGATCAGCTGCATACAGAAAAGGCAGGGAGTCAAACTACATCGTTTCTACAATGCAAGCTAACCAAGGAAGAAATTCTATCTCTACTTAAGTTGCAGAAACAGTTCAGATTTTTTCATTTAGAGGTCAGTCAGCACCACATTTAAAGAACATGAGGTTTTATTCCCTTAAATTGCGAAACCTCAACCTGAAGTATAGTATTTACAGGTTTGGATGAGTTCACAATCGCATTGAGCTCGAGTCCGGCAAGAACTGATGTTTTAATCACACCAGCAGAGAAACAGATTGATGAACAAGGTGAGGCTCAGTGCGCTGAGCCTTGGGCCAAGAGGTGATGGCTAAAACCTCTGTCACCCAGTCTGTTTGCTATCGAAACCATGCAGGCGAAACAATAAAAAAGTTTTTTTTTTTTTAAAAAGAAAGCAAGCAAGGAAGGAGGGGGTGGGGGGGGCAAAAAAGAGGAGGAAAACTTGGCAGAGAAGTGATCCAACATTACATCAGTGACAATCTGACGGTGCCAAGTGTAACTGGAGCTGCTAATTGTTTTCACAGGGAGCAGAGAGGAAACAATGTCCTTTTAAACGAGTCACTGTTGAGTCGCCTGTGGAAAACACACATGACTTTCTGTTCTCGCATCTGTCTGGATGTGTTGTTCAACTCAAACCCAAAATTTCTCTTTTCAAGGCTTTCCACTCCTGCAATTGTGGACACGTACACCTACGCTCACACCGCCCCACCCCAGATGTTTGCAGCTGAAGATGTCTGAAAAGACCAGGTGCTTGAGCTAGTTTAAAATGGTCACTCTGTGCATGCGAGGGCAAGTACTGCCAGATGTGCGGGTGGTTGTGCGAATGCACATACTGTAAACTCAGCACATGCTCCGGCAGGCAGGTGCAAGGGCATGTTCTGGTGAAAGTTCCTACATATAACAAGGGCCCAGAACAGTGGAAGCATTGTTCCTCTGGGACAAAGGTATGCAAACCCGATTGCCCCCGCGTACACCTGCTACCTGCCGTGGCCAACTCTTTCAGCCAAGGAGAGAAAGATGGCGGACAATATATTTTCCTAAAAGGCCAAGTGGGACCGTCTATTTTGATGTGAAATGGACAAAACAGAGAATCTGAAGTAAATGTAAAACCCTGATGGATTACAGGAATGCACTACCACATCTTTTCCTTTACAGCTGAGTCAATAAAAAATATTCCTGCAGATTGGAGATCAAAAGGACTGGAGGGAGCTCACATCCGGTATGTGCCTCCAGTGCTTATGAGTCCCTCTGCACAGGTGGAAACAGAAAAAAAACCAAAAAAAACCAAAACTGTGTGCATCATACTATACATGTGATGGATTTGTTGATGTCCTCCCAGTAAATACCTGTCCAGGTGTGATGGCACTTCCATGCAGCACTGCCAGCAGACAGCTGAGGGCAGATGTGCGGACAGCAGCGGCGGTGCGGCCTGCGTGCCACACCAGGTTAGGAAGCAGGATGTCACTCAGAAACCTCTCTGAATCATCACGAAAATGCCTGGGATGACGTACAGGAAAACCCCCCCAGAAAAAAAACAAAAACGGGACACGATAAGTCAGCAGGAGTACAGAGAAGACATTTGCTTCATGTACAAAACAGCAATCAGCCAGCACCGAAACATTTCTGATGATGTGGAAATGTAACATGAATGCTGTAGTATTACAGCTATACCATCAATATCATCGACACTTTCCAAGACTCGGTGTAGTAACGCAGAAGGGGGAGGAAGGCAGCAGTGGAGAAATATCCTGAGGCAATGACTAAAACATCTGGGTATCCTCCTTTCACTTCTCTTTGCCTCTGGCATCCATACCACAGTCTGCAATGCCCTTAACTGCAAACCAGCTCTAGCCTTTGATTCTTCAGCTTATGCCACTAACCTGTCATATGCCATATGCGTTAAAGTGTTGTAGTGATTCCCTGCCAGTAGGGGGGGACTGTGTGTCACAAATACAGCAAGAATTGTGCAGCTGGATTAGCTCAGTCACCTTAACAGCTCATCACAAGTGATGCCAGAGGATGGAAAGACATATTCCCACATTACAAGGATGATGTAAAGTGGTTAGAGAAGCAAGATTTTGTGTTTTACTTATGTATGTACACACGTGCACACAGGTGTAACTTTGACTGCACACCTAATGGGTTTATATGCACTTGAGTAGTCTCTCAGAGGTGAGCATCACTCAGAAGACAGCACAGCAGAAATTGGTCTCAAAGATAGGGTAGGGAACATGTCTTCTGGGCATCACTGGACAAAGAAATCCAGAGTAACATTTCAGCATACATTAAGTAGTCCAAGAGGAAACTGGACCTACTCTGGTCTTTTTTTACAAACCCCCGTGGTTGGACACTTTACTCAATTACAGGTTTATTTAAATCAGATCAGATCAGTGGCTTCAGATAAAGTTAAAAAAGGTCAAGTAGTTCCTTTTCTGGCATGCCCCACATTGCACAACAACTTAAATCAATCATTAATAATGAAAAATGATCTGAAATTATTTTAATATATATCAATTGGCACATTAACAGCAGCACACTACTGACTGTTCTTCCCCTAAATAAAATCATATGAAATTAACTAGATTTCACTCCATTTTTAATCTGTTTTTCTATACCACACCTGCAGTCACCCTATGTCCCACATTCTGAGAACCACTGGATTAAACAGAATACTTGAAACTGAAGTGGAGTGAATTTTGAATCTCATGTGATGCCAAAAGCCATCTTCCGACCGCGTTTTTGTTTTCCTGTGTAGTTGGTCTCATGCAGTGCACAGACCTCAAATAGATTATGGGTCTTTCAACATCATCATCTGACATACACGATGTGGACAACAAGATTGGACCACATCTTAATCTTGAAATCTGGTGTTTTCAGTGCTACTGCAACAAGTGTATAAAACCAAGGTAGCCATGCAGTCTGCCTTTTCAAACATTTGTCAAAAAAATAGTTTGTTTGGAAGAGCTCACTGAATTCGAGCATGGTAATGCAACTGGATGCCCCTGTAGCAACAATTTAGTTTGTATATTTTCTTGCAGCTGAGATATTCCACAATCAAACGTTCTATCATTGCAATGTGGAAGTGTTTAGGAACCACAGGAACTCAGCCACAAAGTGGCATATACTGTAAAGTTACAGAGCGGGGTCACTGAGTGCTGAGGAGCAGAAAGTGGAAAATTCACCAACTGTCTGCTGACTCAATAACTGCAAACCTCCTCCAGCATTAACATCAGCACAAAAACTGTGCACCAGGAGCTTCATGGCATGGGTTTCCATGGCTAAGGTAGGCAGGTGCCCCAGCACTTTTGCCCAAATGATGACATCATGGTAGAAGGCGGTATTGGAATTTAGCCATATTATTATTGCAATATTCATTTCAACTATGTCATTTATTTCATTCTAGAATGTGTTATTACAGGGTAACTTCTGATAAAAGCACAGCTCAGTTTATTCTTGTTTCATGTTACTAATTTATATACAATCTAAAAAAAAATTCCAAAACACACAAAAGAAACCACATTTGGAACAAGAGAAAGAGCTAATCTTAGTAACATTTTTTTCCCCTCCTATTCTTGAAACCTGAAATTAAGTCTAAAGACGTATCTATTGCAGTTCATTCATGCATGAAAGCACACCGTTGTCTTCCTTGTAACTTGGATCATTTTGTCCAGCCGCCTACGGTGGGGAAAAGAGGCATACACTTTCATTTCTTACACAACACCTTCTACTTAGATTTCATACCCAGCTTTTTAATCACGGCACACAAATCCACATGAAACAAAAGTGTTATGAACGTGTGTGGATGAAAGGCACGTGAACGCACATAAACTTTCCCTTTTAGCTTGTCCTATAGTGGAGCTGTCATTATGCCATTTTGGTTTCAGAACAAACACGAGAGGTTTTCTCTATGACTATCATTGTGCTCTTGATAACATATAGTGCGTGTGTGGCCTACAATCTGCCAAGCATCAAGATCAGTCCATAAATCATAAGGGGAGAGTACTTTGGCAGAAGGCAAAGCCCCGTATAGCATGATTTAAGTTCACACTATATGAATCTGAAACCTTTTGAAGGTATACCATTATTTCTGTCATAGTGAGGGTTTGTGATTACAGGAGATATAGTTCAGGGATGAGTGAACCAGTTAGCAGTGCAGGTGGCCACGTTGGAAGTGAAGAGACAGACTTCTTTTGTGCGATATGCCAAATTATGGATTAAAAAAAAAAAATCAAAAAATCTCACGAAAGCTAAATATCCAACTTCCACATTTTTGGCAAAGATGGCAGAATATTCTGGCTCAAGAAGACCTCCTGTTTATGTGATACTTTTCACTGAAATACATTATGTTGCCTTCTGCCACTGCCAACTCGAGCCAAAAGGGACTTTCAGTGTGTTCCCATACAAAGATTATCACTGGTTTCTTCCTGCTATTAACAAAACAAACTTTCTGACTGCAGCTTTAAGATTAGTTACACATGACACAGATGTCTCCATCTGAGGTTTTCTTTCTGATCGACGGGAGCAGCTGCTGAGAGGATCTCGGGTTTAATGCATTCCATCAGATCACAACCCCGAGCCCATACTGAGGGCTGCACAGCTGAGGGCTCAGAGGGGACCCTGTTGGGGTGGTGTTGGTGGTGGTGTGGGGTGGTGGTGGGGTCTTCTGGTTGGATGTCAGACATCCCTGCTAGACCCCCCCATGTCTCCTTAAGCAGTCAATAACCATTCAAATTAGCAACGAGAGATTCAGGCAGCATGTGCTGTTTGCGTCAGGCAAGCTGTGAAGTGATTAATTAATCAGCGTTAGTTGATCTAATACTCCCAGTGAGACCATCTGAACTCAAATGGGACTCCCCTGCAGTCTGTATGGTGAGTGAGGAATGTGGTTTATAATTTCAGGATCACTGGGCTTCTTACTGATTTTAGCAGACTGCATCACATAACCCTAGCTTCTCTCCATTGGCTTCCTGTTTGTTTTACAATTGATTTTATAACTTTTTTATTTTTTCTGTTGGCTTTTTAAAGTATGTCTGGGCCTGGTGCCCAGCTATGGAGCAGAAATTATGACCTTGTGGCTTTGGAATTACCTGCCTGAGGAGAAATGTTTTATAGATTCAGGGATTCTTTTAAATCACTGGTTCTGACAGAATCTTTTAGACTTTTTTTCATTGTTTTCGTTGCTTTTCATCCATTCATTTATTTTTTTGATGGCATTTTGACGCCTCCTACGAGAGCTGTTTCAGGCATGTCCTGCCAGGAGGAGGGTCCCCAGGGAAGACCCAGGACTTGCTGGGGAGATTATATCTGTCGGCTGGATTGGGAATGATTTGGTGTCAACCCGCTGAGATTGGTGCCCCAACAACCCTAACCCAGATAAGCAGTAGAGGGAGCAAGGAAAGATGGACGGATGGCATTTTGCATTTCTCCTTATTAGTTTACTTGATGATTTCTGCATGTAAACATTTCTTTGGTAATGGAAGCTTTCTGATTTACATTTCTCATCTGCATGCAGTTTGAGTTGTACTGACTAATCACATTTGACCAGGCCTTGGTTGCATGCAAGTAAAACTGTCCATGTAGAGAGAAAAAGGAGGAGTACAATTTCATGCAAGGATGTTTTACCCACTTAAAAATTATTTTCACTAGTAAACAATGACCAACATGTGAAACAGGAAATCTTGGCCTTCGGAACACATTAACTGATATTTTGAATATCCTGGCCACACTGAAAGCCCCAAAATATTGGCTGTTGCCTCAAAAGTTTTCCTGTTGCGTGTAAAAAAACAAAAAAAACAAAAACACTCTGTAAACTTTGTTTTTATAGGTGTGAATATAAAGCTAATTGTCATTTTGTACGAATACATTCCCAAGTCTGTTCTGTAGTGTGAACGCATGTCACTCTCACCCCTGGGAATCCAGTGTTTTGTTTGCATCCAGCAGCAACTTTGCAAGCATTGTGAAGATGCTCATCCTCATTTCTGGGTCTCTGTTTGGTTCGAGGCAGTTATGGAGAAGAGGCATTAACTGGCTCAAAAACTCGCCGATCACTGGACCTTTAAAAACACACACAGACAAAGTGGCATTACTACAAATAAGATTTCTTTTTCTGGCATAACACACTTTTGCACAAAGAGGAGCTGCATGAAGCTGTCTGTCAGCTGTTTGCTGACTTTGTGTGGCCTGTATCTTAACCACTAGGCCACCATATGCCATAGGACAAGGACAAGGACAAAGCTATTCCAGGTCTACCTGCTACCTTTGTAATGCAGATGTTTGTCATGTACAGTAGATGCAGTGGAGCAGCATGCAAAAGAACTGGGTGAATTTGTGACAGTGGGGACAGTAACTATAAAAAAAAAGTCTCATTGGTGTACCTCAATATGACCTCAGAACACCTCAAAGCCACAGCCAAAGCCATACATGTTTTTTTTTATCCAGTGATGACAAAAATATGACTGCATCAATCTGAACTTCAGTACCTCAAATTATTATATAAAATTTGATACAACACCACCTAGAAGTAAGCCATACCCTGGCAACCACTACTTCTTTTTTTTTTT
>VVHJ01052301.1:0-19438 GCA_015107715.1 Tylochromis polylepis
TGTATTTGTACTGACATTAGATTACACACAGGTGCACTCTATTTAGTCATTAGCACTCATCAGGCAATGTCAATGGGCAACTGACTGCACTCAGACCAAAGGGGGCTGAATAATTATGCACACCCCACTTTGCAGTTATTTATTTGTAAAAATGTTTGGAATCATGTATGATTTTCGTTCCACTTCTCACGTGTACACCACTTTGTATTGGTCTTTCACGTGGAATTCCAATAAAATTGATTCATGTTTGTGGCTGTAATGTGACAAAATGTGGAAAAGTTCAAGGGGGCCGAATACTTTTGCAAGCCACTGTAATCCCAGCATTTGGGAAAAGAAATGCTCTCTCAAAGGTTTTAAATGTTTTAACTCGCTGTCACCCTTGCATCCTTCATTCTTTTTAACTTTGATACACATCATATTCACTGCGGCCACCCGTAGCAGCTTTGCTTACTCGTTTGTGCTGCCACAGATGTGACGAGGACGTCAACGAGTGTGACCAGGAAGCGTGCGGAAATGGAGGAGAGTGCGTCAACACATTGGGGTCATTCTACTGTAACTGTTCAGAAGGGTACGATGGTCAGCTTTGCGATGATCTGACACCTGGTGATCCTGGGGATGACACACAGGTAGTGTATGAGCGATGCTTGGAATTGGATTTTTGTAGATGTTACAGAATAAATGAAAAAATAATCGAAAAAGCTCCTCGAATTGCTTTTTTGTGCATTCAGCTCGCACCTAATTGGGCTTGGCATACACAGTGAAATTGTTGAGAATTTTACGTTTACAGCAGCCCCCTGGAAGGCTTATTCACCAGCTTGGTATCTTTGTCCCCACAGTAGATAAATGAGAGTGTAGTAATGCCTAAATTGCTGTTTCTATTTGAAGTTGTTATGCTCTTGAATTTATTGTGCCATATACCTTATACTGAGACTGCAAACCCAATTAATGTGGCACATTATAAGAATCCCTGGAGGACTGCAGCAGAGTTGACAAAATCTACTAAGCTTCTTTTACAACAAATGTATGTTAACTTTGTTCTTTGTTTGTTTGTTTTTCTTTTTAATTGAGTCCATGCATTAGAGATAATGTGTATTTTTATTGCCGAAACTTATTCATCACTCATTGCATTAAAACAAAAAGCTGTGAGCTCGATCACTCCCTCCAAATTTGAAGACCATAAAATGTGCTCATAACCTCTTGGGTGAGTGCATAAGGGTTGTAAATGTACTCAGCTGTAGATGATGCATTTTCCCACTACCAGATTTTTACTTACTTCAATACTCAAAAGATGCTTTGTGTTTCAAAACTTTGGTAGGACTTGATCAGTGTTTCTGTGATAACCATTTTAAATAGCTAATTTGTGTCTCAGGTGTGGCTATGAGATTCTTATTATCCTTATGTTTAGAGTTATAATGAACATTTAAAAATAATCTGGGGTTTCATATGAGCCCCCTTTGATAGTTAACCCCCAAAATGTTTAATACTAACTTCACTACTATGTCATTATTAAGTCTTTGCTAAGATTTTTTCTTGCTTTAACATATATGCCAACATATACAGTACAGTGCAAAATGTGACCTCTGTGCAAACTGACTGCTGCCGATTTTCAGTCAAGTTCTTGTTAATTTGTTTACCTCAACTTTCACTCAAGAATGGCGTCTTGACCAAGAGTACTGTTTCTGAAAAGGATGTTCCTCTCAGGTCCTGTGTCAGGTTGAATTTTTCCCTATTTCATAAGGACATGACTTTCAGATACTGTTGTAGATATTTATTCTTTTGTCATTCACTTATCCGGCTTCCTCAAATTCATTAAGGATACAACATACACCATGCCAAGACATGCCTATTTTTCAGCTAATAGCTCTCTGGGGATCCCCTTGTTGGTGCAAAAACACTATTTTATATCTGTCAAACTTTGTTACTCTGCATTTTCTGTAGGTTTGACTAAACAAATTGGAACAAATGATGTATTTTTATAACAAAATGCTAGTAAAAATGCCTAAAATGTCATTTAAAACTGATTCTTTGCTGAGTTTTCTGACAGTTCATCCTTTGAGTAAGGTGTCTTTTTTATGCTTGAATGATTCATAGGTAAGTGTTAAGTGGCTTAAAAAAAAACATTCCTCTGAAAATGGTCAGGGACAAGGACTCAACTTAAAAGGAGTGAAAGCTAATATCTAAAGGAAAGGTTTAAAAGACCTACAGAGAGCTCAAGCGAAGACAACTTTTTAACAATCTACAAGAAAGTCTGGCTTCTTTGGAGCAAAATATAAAGAACTGAGTGGTAGCTTATGACCTTTGCACAGCACTCTATGTTTTGGCAATGCTTTTGGTTGCTGGAAAAAGCACTTCATGTTAATCATCTGACAACAAAGACCTTTTTTATTAAGTGTTATTAAAATATTTCTAAGCTTGTTCATCTTTCAGCTTGTGATTTGTGTATTTACCTGAAAGTTTTTGTGACAGTTAACCATTCGTTATTCAACTAGAAAAAAGAGTTGTGTTCATATTTTTATGATTTTACTTTTCTTGTTGTGCAGGCTGAGCCTCTGTCTTACATCGGACCAGGAGAGATAATTGGCATTGGGGTCCTTGCGTTTGTCATCATTTTCCTCCTCATACTCTTCATCGTCTTTAGGAAAAAAATAAAATTCAGGAAAGACTCAGACCCAGGCCCGGGCATTCAGACTGGGATGGGCATCTCGGCTATCTCCACAGAAACTAGCTACATGCTGCACAAGACTGGCATGGGAGCAGAAGGGATCGAGTTTAAAGCCGTTCGTGTCTCAGGCTCACCAGCAACCACAAGCACCTATGGTGAGGTGGGAGGCAGCAGTGTGGGCCCTCCCCAGGTCATGGTGCGTCCAACTGCCCACTCCCCTCTACCAGGAGGACTCAGTGGTGACAGGACCACTTCCAGTGAAGGCAGTCAGGTGTGCAAAAGTATGCAGAGCCATGTTTTAATTATGGTATTTATGTGTCTGCTTTATAGTCCCCTCACCAGACTGGCAGGTTTTATCAAGAGAAATGCTGTGGAACAGACAAAATTTTGACAAAATTAAATATCTGAATATGTTCATACTGTTAATATCAAAAAGATAGTTGTTCAGATCATTTAGGAAAACACATTAACAATATGGTTGCTAAGCAGAAATCATATGCTGTACCACCCTGCAGGCTTTAAAATAAGAGTATTTAAGTTTTAATATCAAACTATAATGATGGTCGTCCCAAGCAATATCCATTTTTATGACAATATCAATATTTGTGGAGCGTCATATCTCCCAGCTCATCAGTCCCTTTTGATAATGCTGCACTTCCTCAATTTATTTGAATTTATTTTATAGTTTAAAGGCGAGAATATTATTTCTTATATTAGTCCTATTTTTAAAAACAACCTTTGGGACAAACAGCCACAGTGTGCCAGAGAAAGAATACATGGGCTACACACACAGCTCAACTGTGTTTTTATGGCAGGAAATAGGTTTTGATATCAAATTGAACACAAGGATGATATAGGAAGATTAAATAGTAGTAATGTTCCCAGCACATACGCTGTGTTATGTAAATAATCAGCTTACAGGATACAGAAAGTCTCCTCACATTTAATAATCATGTTCATGCTTTCCTCGTAGTCAATTCTGCATGTGATGGGCTAAAATAAGCTTCACAGCACTGACTTTATCATGTGTGTGGCCCTTCAGATAGGGTGGTGACCCAGTTCTTCTTTCATGGCAATAATTAAGAAATGATTAATGGTATCAGAAAATCAAATGCATCGTTGGAATTGTTGGAAATATAAAACAGATATGTTGTACACCAGTGCAGAATATTGTATTGTTTTTACAAAAAGGAATCAATTCATAATTTATGTATGTTTCTGATTGTGCGTGACATTGTAATGTCACAAATAATGATTTGTTTTGTAATAATGCATGAAATCCTGTATAAATTTGTTTGTATTTCATGTTTCTGAATAGCAACCACCTGGCTTGCTCTGACCCTGACTTCCTGGGTATTTTCTTGTGTCTCTGCAGATTAGTAGTTTCCTCTCAGACATGTCTAATGTCCGTGGTATTGCCAATAGGCGGGGCGTCGCAGTGTGCAGTGTGGCACCCAATCTCCCTTCAGCATCTGCTTGCCGCTCAGAGCATAGCCCGGCCCACAAAGTGTCCTGGGAAGGCGAAGAAATGAGGGAGAAAGAGCTGGAGAGGGCCAGAGATGAGAGAGAGGAGGAGTGGGGGCAGAGAGCTTTTGAGCTGGAGAGAACACAGAGAGATAACAGTCCACAGGGTAAGACTGCAACACACACACACACACACACACACACACACACGCACGTGCACACACAGCTTCTAACCTGATCAAAAAGGCAAAGAGTACACAGGCCATGAACACATTGTGTTACACCAATACCACCATCTTCACTGAGAGAGCTCATTTCACAGTGCTCTATGCCTTTTGATCACACACATCAAAGAAAATGGCCCAGAGTAAGCAAGAGTGCTTAAAAAGTAATATTTTTTATTTTGCTATCATTTCAGTTTTCTTATTTATTTCCTAGGAGCAATAATGGGTAATATAACTTTCTGTTACACTGCTGAAATTGGCAATTATGTCCACTTGTATCAGGATAACTCTCTTGGATCTCGTGGGCACTTCTGTTTGAATGGTCAGGGTAATCAGCCAGAACTGATGTCCTATGTTCTTGTCCTACTTTTGCAAAAAAAGAAAAAAGAAAGAAAGAAAGAAAAAAGAAAAAGAAAGCTCAGTTAAAATCAAAGTAGTTGGAACGCTTCCACACAAAGTCACCCAACTTCTCTACCAAGTTTCCCTCTTTTTTTTTTTCTTTTTTTTTTTCCCCCTTAAATTTGCTTCACACCTACCTTTGTCAGCTGTACAGGCACCAAACCGAAGGAGAGAAGAATGTCATTGTAATTCAGCATCCGTCTGATATTTTAGCTGCCAACACTCTTCACAGTCTGTTCTCTGTCGATGAAATAACCACGTTGCATTTCAGTGCACAGGTAGGCGTCAGATATTTCGATCCTTTGTCCACCCTGTTGTGTGAATAATACAGCTTGTGGTGGGAACTTCCTGGCTGTTAATTATTGATTTTTTTCCTGCAGGAATGGGAAATGGGTTATTTTATTTTTTGGTCCCCCGCTGAGTGTCTGTAGAAAAAAAAAAAGAAAAAGAAAAGAAAAAAGAACCACCACCAACCCCCTCACATTTACACCACACTATTAATTTAATGACGATTAAACTTACAGAAAACTGACCTCAAGATTACTGTGTTAATGACTCCAGTGTTAACTGCCAGTTTAACTAATCAATTGCAAATTAGTTTAGTAAGTTATTTATACCATGGCAGCCACAAGCAAGTGCAATAATGTATATTTCAATAACAAGGCCACAAGTCAAAACGTGAAATAGTTACTAACAAGGGAACATACTGGTTATTTTCTGTCACTACCCGTTCCATCATAAATAAATAAAATGGGACGAATAATTAAATACTTGGAAAATACTCTATGAACAAATCAGGCTTCATACTGTACTCTTTAGTTTTGGGGTTTTTTGGTAACTGGACTCTTCAGGATGTCTTGTACACTGAACTATTTCACTCACAGAAAGTAATTTCCAAAGACTGACATTCAAAAAATTGTACAAAAAGTTTGAATTGTACAAACTCTGTTTTTGCCTTAAATACTGTATTTCCACGTCTTTTTGCACTTGTCACAGTAAACTTTTGCACTTACATCTTGGTTTACTTGCAAAATACTAAAACGTGAAGGCAGACTCAAGACTTTGGGCATGTTCTCAGGAGGACAACATGCCACAGAGATTAAAACAAGGCTGTAAACATGGTCATTTCTGCTCTAAAGTTGGGTGTTTCAGAGTGAACTGACCGAGGCTTGACCTCTGGAGGTGAAAAACGAAACCAGTGCAGATGTGCCACAAACTGCAGTTCCTCTAGCTGTCACAATAGGCTGGTTTCAAGAGGGAGTTATTCCCCATATGCTCCTATGTTAAACTGTCCAACGTTACAGCATATTTACGGTCTGGCCTCTATGGAGTGTGAGTGAGGGTTTTTCTAACTCATCCATTTGGATACTGGAGTTAGGAGCGTGGCCGCTTTGACTGACATTTATGTTTGATTTTGCTGAAAATGATTTTGAGTTTAAACTGTTGGATTGGATCTGTTTGGCTTGTTAATTATTAGTGTTTCAAATTCAAATGCTGAAAACTCATCTGGAAGAAAACATAAAATAAGAAGGGAGAAAAATTGTAGACCGTATCGCTTAAATCAGCGTAACATTATATTTTACTGAACTGGCCCGGCAAAGAAAATAATTTGGGTGAATCTTAATTATGGGAACTTGTAAGGAAAAAAAACAGAAAGAAAGAAAGAAAGGGTAAAAAATGTTTGCTTTTTCCAAAACCTGATTATATTGAGTGTCCCCTTGCCTGCATCCTGAATTAGATCTGTGGCTGCTGCACTGTCTTTCTTATTTAGTTTGATTGATGGTACTGCCTTACTGATCACATTCCCACAGGAGCGTTTCACTTGTTCCATATGCATTGAACCATGACCACGTAGCTTGAGCTCAGAAAGCTGAGGTTGATTTGCAGACATCCCGGCCCTTGTGGACACAGTTGCGGAGTATGGATTTGGTCACAGGATGGGCCGAGCCCTGAATGCTTGCTTACCGAACGTGAAGTGAAAAACAAGATTTTTGAAGATTTCAAATTCTGTCACATCTGTCTGACAAGGGTAAGCTGCTGTGTACAGGTGTGAGATTCAAAACGAAATCACAAAATCTCTGTTGTTAATATGAATTCACCCCCCCTTTGAAAAAAAGGGAACAGGAACAACTGTGTGCTTGGACGTATTAAAGTACAGCTGGAACTGCTGGAAACAAATTCAAAAAATATTTTCACCTGTTAGATAAAATATTTGTATCGTCTTCTTGAAAAATGCCTTTTTCTTGAGACGTTGCGTTAGTGTGACACGGGCATTTTTGCTCCAAAATTAGTTACTGTGACTCAATACAAGCATCTGGAGAAGAATTCATCTGAACAGATGCTCATGAGGAAATATTCAGAACCCAGACCATTTATTGCCAATCAATGATTCTCACATTTAGATTGGTCCATTGCTATATAGCAGCAACGCAGTAAAATGGATTTAAATGGCTTTCTGTTTTCCATTTCTCTCATTTTTTCTCTCGGTTTGTTCCATCTACTAAATAAAAGCCTCTTTAGTTTTCCCAAAAGTTTGCTAAAAAGTTACTTTTAATCACATCAGCAAAACTGCCTCTTTGCATGCAGTTTTATTTTGCAAATACGATTGATCTCACAGCTCAGCCTTTCCACTCTGCTGGTCCTCTGTATTTCTTTCCCACTTTGAACAAAAATGTAGAAAATAAAAGGGCTTCATTGCTTCTACATAAGGGCACCTGGTAGAGAAATTCACCTGCCTCTGGCTGTGTTGTAAACAGGCTTTACAGCTTATCTGAAGTCATAAGTACCTGCTACAGACCTCCGGGCAGTTGTTCTACAATCACTCAGATGACACTTGGAATGATTTGAAGGAAAACAAACCTTCAAATAACAGCTTGGCAAAGCCAAAAAAAAGGACCACACTGACTTGTAAGCACCAGTTTATTTGAAATGATGCCTCTGCAGGCGTAAAGGTTAAGGAAAACTGTAGATTTTAAGCCTGGTAGATTTCTCCAAACAAAATTTAATTTGATTTGTTTGCACAGACAAAATTGCAGGTTTGTAACACAAAAGAAGACCTTTGATTACCACAGTATGAAAAGCTTGACCCAAACAATAAACCTACTTGCCACCCTAGCCTGTAGCGCAATGACGTTGTCATGCAATTTGTTGTAGTTTGCTTTTTTTTTTTTTTAACTCTGTTGTTTTCAGGAGTTACATAAGCACCAGTAACTCAGTGGTCTTCACCCCCTCCATGATACCCCCAGTTGGTGCTGACAGCATTAAATGGGCAGACCTGGATTTGCAGTAGATGTGCTGGGATTTGTGGAAAATGCTGTACATCAAAGCAGTGAGGAAGCCCTTATGGAGAAAAAAAATCATCCTGCAGGTCAAATGTGTTTTTTAAATACGCTCTATCTGAGTCAAAAGTGGATGAATAGCAGATTTAGCCTCTCTCTCCTCACTGAACACAGCCAGCTAGAAAGGAAATGAATGGACAGGTGGAGTGATGGATCTGTGGACACATTTTTTCTTTTTTCCCCCATGAATGCACTGAATGAACAAAGTAGTGAGTTTTCGGTCACTCTGATCCTTTCTTCTTTTCACCCTGCTTAGAAATCCAACTCAAAGCTGATACGAGGTGATTTTAGCTCAGACTTTAGAAGCTTCTTATTAGCTGAAGTCAAGCTTTTAAATGTAAATACCGCACGAGCGTTATTAAGATTTTCAGATCTGAACGATTTGGATATCTGAACAAGTCTTTCAATTCTGAACCTACATTTCATTTTCCATGAGTGGAAGTTGCTGCTGTGAATGAGTATTGTTTTGTGTTTTTTACATTAGATGTGTTGGAGCTGGCGGACGGGCTGGGGTGTCTCTCAGACTCCACTTCTGAGGAGCACTCACTCAGCTCCTACACTTCAGAGTCCTTTGATGACAACGGTAAGACTGATGCTCAAATGAACTAAAGCACTTTGCACATTTTAATCGCGCACAGGTTTGTAGGTAATGTTCCCCAAACCGATACCTTCTTTGGCCCGTCATCATTTTAAACTGCTGCAACCAAAGCCTGGAACTTTCTGCAGAAAAAGAAAAATCCTAAAAGTGGACAGATTTGTCAGACATTCTCACTGAAACATGTAATTGTTTCTCGGCTGAGCAGTGTCTTCCAACTTCTGTCTGTCTGCTGCCTCATGTTCTGCATGCATATCCTTCTAATCTTGTTGTCTTGGTGCTGCTGTTGTCTTTGCTCGGCTGTTTGTGCATGCTGTTTTTGCTTTGCTCTTGGTTTCCTGATGCTGTTGTCCGTTAGATAGACTGTCAATTATGTGTTGCTTGCTGTAACGTCTTATTACTTGTTGTGACTGTATGCAAGCAGGGAGTGTTTTAAATGGTTTCTGGATGTGTGCTGCCGTCTTTTAAGCGTCTGACATTTCTTTCTTAGTTCCCTTGAGAGGGTTCGCCTTTCGCAGGGCTGTCACTGTGAATAGGAATTAGTTCCTAATGAATTGCCTAGTTAAATGAAGGTTAGTGTAAAATCAAATGCTGGGGCTGTAGTAATTATTGAAAAGCAGGGTGATATTAGAGAAGTGGAAATGCTTTCATGCAACCAATGTGCACAGGTTGTCTGTGCATCTTTTTTTGAAAGCTACAATCCCCAGATAGCTCAATAGCATCGATTTTCTACTGGCTAACTATGAGAGGGTGGAAGTCAAGCACCATAATGATGCTGATCTGTGTGTGTGCACGTGTGTGTGTGGTTGTGTTCTTTACATGGGAAATCTATGTCAGTGCTTTATTTCCTGTCTAATTAGTGTAGCTGCAAAGAGTCCTCACGTCTCTCTCGCTTTTTTACAGGACGCCCACACAAACGCGCACACAGCGCATATATATAGACATGTTTGCAACGTGCTTCCTCGGTCTTCTCAACACATGTCCATCTCAGTCACCTCCATCATATAAAACTTTGCCCTGTTCATGAATGCACGGAGATTATTTCCATTTCTTCTTCTCTCTTTCTGTCTTCTGCCTAGCCTCCATAGTGACGGTGATACGTCTCGTCAATGATACTGTTGATAACATTGAAAGTGAAGGTATGAAGGAAAATCTTCTGTTAACTCCCCTGTCTTCCTTGTGTCTGTCTTTCCGATGCCAACATGTTTGTTCAGTGGTGGAAAAAGATAGCAAAAAGATAGAATTTACTGAATGCAGCTGAGCCGCTGCCGTTCAGTCCCCGTTCTTATTACGAATTAAACATCCTGCTTAGATTTCTAATATTTGTTGTCAGTTTCTGACACCAGATTTCTCTGTGTTTCAGTTTTTCCCCTTTGGTTTCTGCGTTGTTTGTCTCACTCTGTCTCTGACTTTCCCTTTCTCTCTCCCTTTGTAGTGTCAAACATGGACAAAGAACAGCGGCGTAGCAGCCCTGGTGAGTGAGATGCAAAGCAACTGAAAAACATCTTATTAATTTGCCATTTCTTTCACTTTATTTGTCAGGGGTGAGAACCCACAACCTGACCTTATGCATCCTTTGCATTATTTTCTCTGAATATTTTTATCATACCCCAATAGTACAGATTACTATTCCTATTTATGCCGACTCTATCCAGTCTTTGAATGTCAATGCAGGCTTCCAGTTTCCGATTATGTTTCCTGACCTCGGAGATCAGGAAACATAACTAGAATCTGAGTCAGTTTCTGTTGCCCTATGTGTGTAGCAAAAAGCGCAGGGCTTTCAGGTACAACATTCAGGCTCTTTGATAAAATAAAAATATTATGTCCAGAGATACTTTTAAAACATATTCTGTTTCATAGTTAATTAAGAAATTTTGAATTATGATGACTGCTAAATTGGGTGCAGCAGTCCTAGCTCCAAGCAAAGCAAAGCTTTCACCCCGGCCTTGCAGAGGGTCTCAGAGGATTAGGGGCACTTTGAGCCAAGCCTCACATCCGCCCAGAACAGCAGAGGAGAAGGCAGCTTCAAACACTTTCTTTTTCAACATTTTTTGGGGGGGAATCATCTACAGTCTGAACACTGACTTTCCACTCTTAGCGAATGCGTGGCTTTCCTTAAACAAACACCAGGGCTGTCACGATCCAGTTACACCTATCCTTTAAGATCCCTGCTCCACTGTCAGTTGCTTGTGCTACACTCTTGCAATCAATATTAATTGGCTCATAGTTACCAAGTCTGTTTGTTCTCAGTTGCATGTAATTTACTAGGTCTACAAAGCATTTCGTTTCCAACCCAGAGCAAGAGTGTGTTTATGCCTCAGTCACTGCCAGCCTACTGAAGCACAAGCAACTTCATTTCAGATAAAGAGAATTAAATGATGTTTGTCCAGTGGGTTTTGTTTTTTTTTAAGAAGCCCATTGGATTCAGAATTTTCTGTTTTGTGCAAAACATTTTTAATAAAGTTTTCAGTCTCACAAGTTTATTTTCAAGCACAGCAATAAGAAATGTGAAAAAAGTGAATTTGACATATCATGGTATTTTTCCATTTTGTGTTTTTGTATACAGTTGCAGCATGATGGTGTGCATGTATTATCTATTATGAATTGTGTTTGTGGGTATAAGCGGTGTGCTAAATGGCTCTCTGCCAGCCTCCCTCTCTTGTTGTCGAAGCTTGCTTTCTTCTGTGTCATAATTCGCCGTCTCCTTTTGCATTCACCGAGAATTTCATCATCAAAGGTTCGCTGTCCCATGAGATATTTGTTTTGTTTCCCACTTTACTGACAGCAAGTCGTCACCTGCAGAGCAAAGATGAGATTTGCGTAGAGTTCATCAAAGAGTACATTGTGGATTGTAAGAACATTCTTTTTCCCTCCCCCGTCCCTTAACCCTTCGTTAGAATTTTTTTTAACCAGAGACACCTATTTCAAGCAAGCATGGCATGGCAGCAAGATCTCGTTGGCATGGCAGTCCGTTAGATATCTGTGTCCACACATGTGTCATGCATTATATAGTAGTGGCTGGCACAAGCACAGTAATTAAGTGTACTCTCTGTCCCACACACAGGGTGACCCCTCTGCCTCCTCTCGCTTCATCAATATGATATTTTTTTCCCTCACAGCTCATTAACCTAACCATGAATTATGCAACCTGCATGCTGTAGTTTGTAGGAAGTTGTGGATTAGTGGGGAATTCTGTGTCAGTCCATTTAGCAGCATGAACTGAAATCTAAAAAAATAAAATGTCAACTAATTTTATTTGCACATTAATAAAAAAGTAAATGAGAACTGGAGCGATTACACAAAGCAAACACGCTGGAGAAATCCCACAGAACAAACGGTAAGCCCCACGGCGATGTAAAGACATTCTGTGGGCCTCCTGCTATACCAGAACCTCTCAAACATGCAGCACACACATGCACACACTTTCATGCATGCTTCATTTCTTCTGCAAAAATAAATCCAATCAAAGGAAGAGATGATAAGCATGGGGACAATTTAAGGGGAGAAACAAAATAAACACGACAAGCCAGATAATATGCAAGCTATTCGTAAATGGGTTCAAAATTGATAATAAAATTGGCGAATTTTTCACAGATGTTGGTGGTTTATTTTATTTATTTATTTTTTAAATTTAATTTTTACAAGGGCGGCAGTAGAACCAGCAGTGAAAATGAAATGTGTGTGCAGCTGTAAGAATCACACCAGTCCCCCCCCATAACAGATGCGCAGAAGTGTAGTTACCGGTGCTGTTTTAGACGAGGAGTTTATTCACCGATGGACGTCTTTCGCCAGCTGATCCCATTAGACTGATTAGATCTGAGTCTTCATCACACTTGTTCTGGTATGCAACAGCTGAAAAAGTTCATGCTCCAGATTTTTTTTTATCAGTTATTAGCAACAATAAAGGATACAAGTTGAAATGAGGTCATCATGATAGCATCACCGCGCTTTTCCTACATAAATCATATTCATTCAGCAGAGTTTTACTGTAGTAGATCCGTGCCCCACCAGTGGGCCCACCACTGCTGTGCCCTAATGCACACTACAGTAAAACTATATGCTTCCAGTGATTTAGGAGCAAAGGTTTTTCCATGGAAAAAGGCATATGCTGCTATTACACCTTAAGTTCCATTCCTTTCTTAGGTTGTCCTTAAATCCATGCTGTTTATTACTGAAACTATGCCAAACTGTATTTTCAGCATACCGCTGGGAATCTTCCTGTCAGACATCAAGCTGGGTGTCGCCATCACGTCTGCGTCCACCTGAGGTAGGATCCCATTATGAGCTTAATGACACCCAGCAGAACATCAGACGCGGAGGCAGCACGCGCTCTCTGCAGCTGGACTACAGGGTGATGGGCTACAGCACGGACAAAGGCCGTGAGAGGACACAGGAAACCGGGAGGAGGACCTTTCAGTGGGAGAGGAATCAGTCTGGAGAGTGGGAAAGAAAACACACCCTGGACAGAAAAGAAAAGAGACGGTATAAGGAGGAAGGAAGGAATATAAGCATCAGGAGCAGGGACATGGAGGGACACCAGGACCACGGAGATCAGCAGCAGCAGCTGCAGGACCAAGACAGCTGTGACGACAGCTCCTCGCCCGTGTATGAAGAATACCAAGAATCCAGCCATGATCCGGAACAAAACGAAGACACGGAGAGCCTTTATGATACTCTACCCCCAACTCGGCGAGCCTATGAAGGATATCCGTCCAGTCCCCCAGGGCTAAACCTGCACCCAGCTCAACTTATGCCCCCCCTCAGGGCCTGGGACTTACAGACAGAGGAATGGAGGGGATCACGGGAAGACCATGGAGGGCTTGGCTCTAGTAGTCTGGCAGGTTCTGGAGATGAGTTAGAAAGACTGCTGAACCTGGTGTCACTGAGAGCCAGGAGAGCCACACGAATAAACAGAGCCTCTACCAGATCTGAACCTGCAGCAGGCTGGGATGGGCTGAAATGAGCTCACGCTCAAGACTCATTAAAACAAACAGATTTTATGTTCCTTTGCAAATCACAGAGTGGCGATGATCCTCTCTGGTTACAGTTCACATTTATAATCTACTCGACCATGCGTCCACCACCTAAAAAAAAAATAATTGGACAAGAATATTAACACACACACACTTTTATTATCCGACATTATTATCCTTGTGTAAACAAGCACTAATCCACCACCAGTCCCCTGGCTCATTTATAACCAGGAGGAATAAGAGGAAAGATATGTGTCTCTTCACAGCTTCACCTGTGCTGCTATTGGCTCTGAATCAGTGCTTTTACGTGTATTATTTAGAGTCACTGGAGCAGAGCATTTGGAGCTTGTTTTAGATCGCATACCCCTGTATGTGCAAATTTTCAAATCATGTATTGCGTTCATCGCTGTGTCGGATCGCACATGTATTGGCACACAATTATTTTGTTAACTCAGCCGTGCAATACTTAATGCATTTATTATTTTTTACTGACACGCGCTCAGGTTTGTTTTGCAGGGAGTTATTCACTCGCATCCCACACAGAGACTGAGTATTAAGATTACCTGAGGTTGATACCAGGACATCTTTTACACAGTCATTTAATTTTCCTATGTGTATTTATTTATTTATTCATATTTGTAGCTTTGCTTATGAGTCTCTTCATGAGCACAAGGTGTTATAGGCACCTGGCCTGTATAGATATGATTAAATACAGTACCAAGTGTATATTTTTTTATTTATTCAATCGGCTATTCTAAGTGTGTAGGACACAGAGCTACTTATTAAAACACATTCATTTAATCAAAATGTACATAATGTAATTTGAATATATGCAGTGCTTCAGGCAGACTGAAGCCCGCTTTACACCTGGTGTTAACATGTGAAATGAATTTCGGGGAATTATGTGCTGAACGGCTTAGAGAATTGTGTGGACATGCAACCGTGAAGTACAGAATCACTCACCCAGGACACGTGCTTATGGTTGGCTCGCTGATAATGCAGTGTAAATGCTGCTGCGTTCCCAGTTCACACACAACAAAGGGAATGCAAATGAAAATAAACTCCATGTAACGAAGCGTTGTTCTCGGAGAATATTCCTAGTTGACTCCTAGTTGGCTAGGAGTAATTGAAGATAAACATATTCTTAGTAGCTGTTCAGGTCATTTGTTGATTTTTTAAAAAGGCACACCGCGTACACAAAAATACACACACCTCTTCCCATGCACAAACTGGTATTTGTAAAGGAAGAATGTGTGGGCCTTGTTCATACTTCAGACCGGGACAGACCATCGTGAGGCAAGCCCGACAGAATGGAGAGAAGATGAAAAATGAGCCGAGACAGAAGTGAAGAAAAACAGCCAATTTGGCTGAGCTTGCATTCCGTGTTATCAATATATATATTTCCAGCTCATAAACACATCATCAATAACTTAGCCTCTCCACACCACCACAGTGGACTTTAAATCAACCAATCAGCGTGTGAAGTGCAGACTTTCAGCTTTAGATCAAAGGATTTAACAAAAGTGTCCCATTAATATTGTTTAGGAATTACTGCCACTTTTATAGACAATTGCCTATGTAACTGGGCAGTTGACTGACAAGCAGTTTCATGGCCAGATGAGACCTGTTTCCTGTTTATTTCATTACAAATTAAGGAGGTAAAAAAAATTTGGAGTTGATTTCAGTTCTAGATCTTTTATCTCCCTGGAGATGTTCTGTCAGATCTTCAAAGATTCACTGTGATGGTGTACAGAAGCAAACACTGAAACACTGTCCAAATACTTATGAACCTACAGTAACTGTATATGTACCATTTACAAATTTCACTGCACATCGTTGTGTATGCTAAATTTGATCAGACCTCCTTTTCTTGTTCTGCTTGTTCTTTCTCTTCTTCATCATCGTCCTCTTATTATTATTATTATTATTGTTTTCGGTGTAATAATTGTGGGTGCTATAAAAAGCTGAAGCTGTATATGATGGCCTGCTTTCCTCCTGTGATCCAATGTACTTTTTGCCTCTTGTTTGCAGTCTCGAGTTTTTTTTTCTTTCTCTTTTTGTTTTTACTTCTGCCAGGCTCCTCTGCCCTGAACTTCCAGAGATGACAGCTTTTCCCCCCCATCACTAGTTTCTCTTATGTTCATGATTCCAGAACTGAGATCACCAAATACACATTTTATTTACTCCACTACTCATATTAGTGTCTCAGTCTCAGATTTGGGGAAATTGCACTTCTTCTTTGCAGTGTTTTTTTTCCCATTGTCATGTCTAATCACTGCTGGATTTATATGCAAATGAGGAATAAGGGAGGATTTACATCCATTCATTATGAAAGCTCTAAGTGGAAATCACGCATATGCGTAAAGTTTCGCTTTGATTGAGGTTTATAAAAGAGCACCATGCGTAGGCACGGCTTTACAAATATGAGTAAAGGAATACAGATTCAGTTGTAAATCTGCATAAACATTTATGCATCTGGCTCCTGTCAGAACTAAAGGCCCCTTCATGTCACAGTTACCATGCTCATCATCTCATCTGTTAAACATGCCTGTGAGAAAACGCTCAGCAAACAATATATGTACAGCAAATTGAAGGACAGAGTAGATGCTACGAAGTAAATGCAAGCCGTCTATGTCTCTATGTAATGAGAATTCAAGGCCACACTTTTGTGTTAAATTAGCGCATTTGTTGTTGACAGAGTTGAAAGATACTGTGCGGATGGACTCTTTGGAAATACTGTAACATCCAGCAATAACAGATACATACCAGTTGACATGACTTATCATGATCAGGTTAAGTTTCACCTAATGTATTTTGTGTCTCATAATAACAGCGTCCGTCTATTCATCCTCACTATCCAATTCCTATTCAGGTGTACTCTGTATTTGGGATGCTGAAGCGTGCCACAGCTTGCACAAAGAAACATACCGGACAGGTCAGACTACAACATGGATAAACACATTCACACCTGTGGGCACTTTACAGTTTCCAGTTCACCGGGCTTGCATGTCTGCAGACAGTGGAGGGAAACTGAGGCACCTAAAGGAAACCCACAGGAATACTGTGAGAGCATTCAAACTCAATACAACAGCTTCCATAGGCAGAGGTTTGCAACCTCAGTGCTGTGAATCAACGCTGCTAACAACTGAGACATCTTTGCTGTCATCTTTTTATTCTTTATTGCCATCCACTGCAGTTGAATCATCTCGCAAACTACCGTTCATTCCTACAGGATTATAAGTTATTTCAGGTCACTCACATGCTGAAGCGCAGCGCTGCATGGATGTTTGAGTGGCTGCGCATTAACAAGACTTGAAGAATGTTCTCCAATCAAGGAGATTCATACTTTATCGAGAATGAGAGAAAGAGAACGGCATTTGTCCTCGGGGTGAATGTGTAATGGGTGTGTTATAGCAGGTTAGCTAGATCTCAACCTAGACTATGTGAGATAAATAATCCCCATAAAATATTTAATCCTGTCAAGTCAGTCTTGTCATGCCTCTTGTGTTTTTCTTTCCCTCTCCACCGGAATCTGGCAGATTCATTTAGCGGAGCTTAAAGTTGTCAATGTCCTTGGAAGACATGAAGGCATAATAATGTCTCCTGAAAATGTAAAGTGCACAAAGTGTTTGATCAGTTAAACAATAAATTTCATTCTGAAATCATCAGAGGTGATTTGAAAAGGCTGTTATGATCTTGGCTTAGATTCCCTTGCCTGTATACACTGTCAACAGTTGAGCAGATTTCAGCATAATCTTCGCATTATGCCTTTTTGTTTACGTCAGGAACTGAATTATTTGCTGACTTGAATAAATGTATCCGGCTTATTGTGTGGTACTCTTTGTTCCTGGGAGTTTATTTCCATACTGACCCATTGCGATGATGAAATTATGCAGACGGTGCATCTCTAAAAGGCATGTATCTGTGATTAGATAATCCTTTGGCTGTCTGCATGGAAATTTTTTAAGTCCTGTACCTCGGGCATTGAAAAATGTGCTCAGAAAATATTAGGCACAATTTTCAGGCTTCTGTGCAGTTCCTTGTGCACTAATGAAGGTGATATTACATGAAAAGTGGCACTGCACAAGAGCCAGGGAATTGTTGCAAGGGTATATTTTAAAATTTTACTGTGCACTTAAAAAAAATAATATTACTGTTACCATCTGCAAAAGAAGTATAGTTTGTTATGAAAACCTTTTTCAAATATGAACATCTGGCATTTGCAATAGGGCAGACACCTAAAAGGAGACTTATTACCCTTTTCCTTAGCTTTGATACTGTTACAGAGATGCCACACAGAAAAACAAAGTTTTGTAATGAAATGTGGTTATGTTCATGTAAACCCTGCGTGCCATAATCTCAGGTCTCGGACTGCTCTAAATGTTCATTTAGAGTTTTCAAACCTTTTGTTTGTTTGTTTTTTTTTTGGGGGGGGGCACTCAGCTGGAGGAAAGGGAGCTAAAGTGCAGGTTGTCTCAGGTTGAGAATGAACTGGGGGCTCCGCGAAGCCCCAGGTTGGACACGTAAAAACATCAAGAACATCAATCAGGTATTTGGGTATGCACATCTGCACAAGATTCAAATTAGAGCAACTTTAATGTCACAAGGTCTCCTACTGTTGAGTAGAGTGGCATTTATCTACATCACTAAAAGGTAAGCAATTAATTCTTGACTGGTGACAAAAAGGTTTAAGGCAGCCAGTCTTATGCTATACACTCACTTTGGCACTAACTAACAAGGACACACACAAAGGAATCATTGCGGTTTTTGATTATCCTCCAGACCCCCTGTGGAGTTGATACACAGACTTTCTCCTTGTTGCCATCCAAGCCTCCTCATATAAACATCACCAAGCTGACTACCTGCCAGAAAGCATTCCCATGGCAACCAGCCATTCCCTGATTGTGTTTTATTTTCTCTGGCACATACAACACATTTTGGGCAATTAAGGGTCATGGAGGTATATATATGTCTATGCAAGTACTGTATATCTATGCAAATGCATTTCTTTGTAGTATTAATGCATGTTTTCCCCCTGCATGTTGTTCAACACAATATACATGACCTAAAAAAAACAGCATGTTTTTATTTTTAGATGCAGTGCCACGCAGGAGAGAGTTGTTTAGTAAAAGATTATCCACTCACCCACTCATGTGTGACAGATATATATGTAGGTGCTATGTATGCATGCACTGAGATAATGTGAAGTTACAAAGGGAGCATCACAGACTGTATATAAAAGATGGATGCCACCCACAGGTTAGTGAAGTCCTATTTACAAGTCTCAAGCTAAAAAATTATGGCTGTCACCATCTTGGTATTTGCAAATTAGACACGATCAGTGGATGTTGATCTGACTGAGAAACTGAGGGACACAGCAACTGTCAATCATAAGGGAGGATTGCCTAAAACCTGCCCTGCTTTATCACCCTATATGACTATGATGGGGACCAGAATTTATAAAGTGAAATTAATGTTAATACATGAAAATAGTAGGAAAATTACAAGTGCCAAAATAGTAACTGAGGGGGAACAAAGCAAATCAAGCACTCTGTGACTGTGTTTAACCTTCTTATTATGTTAAGGGTCAATTTGACCCATTCCAGTTTTTGTGTTGACCAAAGTACTGGTCATCCTTTCTTTTTCTTCATGAAAATTTCTGACTTTTCCTTATCTGGGGTCATGAACTGGTGTGTGAAATATGGACCCTTTGATGTGTCCTGGAATGTCTCTGCAGTGTTTGTATACAAAGATGATGGTGCGGGTAAAAGGCTGTTCAGATC
>VVHJ01052302.1:0-13477 GCA_015107715.1 Tylochromis polylepis
TAGAGACATACCCTAAAAGACTGGCAGCTGTAATTGCAGCAAAAGGTGGTTCTACAAAGTATTGACTAAAGGGGGCTAAATAATTATGCACACCCCACTTTGCAGTTATTTATTTGTAAAAAATGTTTGGAATCATGTATGATTTTCGTTCCACTTCTCACGTGTACACCACTTTGTATTGGTCTTTCACGTGGAATTCCAATAAAATTGATTCATGTTTGTGGCTGTAATGTGACAAAATGTGGAAAAGTTCAAGGGGGCCGAATACTTTTGCAAGGCACTGTATATGCAGGTATCTGTGTATTTGTAGATCATCCAGCATCACATCTAATTGATGTCTCCTGGTACTGTAGTGTCACTGTTGCACAAGCTGAGGAAAATCTGTGCAAAAAGTATTTTTGACAGTGTGTAGCTAGTCCTATAATAAGACAGTATGTTGGGACAACTTTCATATCACTGAAGGAAACTGAGTAACAGAGAGTTATTAAAAATAACTAGCTACTTTAACTATCTAAAATGTAAGTGAGTATTTGATGATACTTTGTGGCCCATGCTGAAAGACAGAGAAGAAAGTGACTGGAGAGACAAACAGAGAATGGCATACACAACAAGAGGCAATAGATAAAAAGAAGGAGCGAAGAAGAAAAGTGTCAAAGGAAACTGCAGAAGTGAGAGGAGTGAGTGAACTTAATACTGCACGATCCTAGTGGCAGCTCCCACTTTTATAACACAGAGCACATGGTGGTCTGTTCAGTCTGATACACAGGCAGAGGGACTTGTCCATCCATGTTCAAACAGCATGTATGGGTATACACTAACACACACACTCGGGTTGAGTTGTAGCTTGTGGAGCCCACAATCTTGTGTTTCCCATGCAGATCACTGCTTTTTCTAAAGTGCCTAAATTAAATTTAAACAGCATCAGTGAAAACGGATGCTCAGTGTCCAACATGATTTTTTAAAATTAAATTAGAAATAAAAGATGCGTCCTGAAATATTGGGACATGCATTTACGAGCGCTGTCATTTCTCATCTTCTGTCTTCATTTTCTTAGACTTGCATTAAGACAGTTCAAACATGGAAGCGATGTCCATTATAGGTTTTAGTTTGGAATTTTGGATATATAAACGGGACCTGGACCATCAAATCGAATTAATTTTTTTAAAATTCAATATGTATTGAGAATTCCTCTTTGTCAGAGGCATCTATGGCTCGGGTCCACTAACATTTTGATAATGGTGTGCAATGCTGGAATTTTTTGTATCAAGCCAATGCAGGGCCAGAATTAAGGTACCAATAACAATACAGATACTGTTAACTTATCTTTGCTGCTTGTTTCGGGGAAAAACTCTTTTTTTGTGGTCTTTCACGTGTTTATATAAGTTGGTGGCACTGACACAATAGATGATTTCCTTCCAACACGCATCACTGTTTTCAGTATTTTCACTTACTGCTGTAAAGTACCGCTACACAATGCTCCACTTTCTCACTCACTGCAGCCTGTGTGGCTCAGTGTTGATGAGTCACGTGACCACAGGACAACTAATGCCATGCTCCAGATACCTTGGACAGGTATGGGTAGAATCATTCATGTATCACTAGAAGTATCGCATTACACTGCTGCAGCACATTCATGGAGAGAGCCTGGTTAGTGCTCTGCGTCTGGTTTATTTAGCGAGTCACAAATACACAACAGTGGCAACACAGATTAAAAGTTTTACAGCGGTACTGCTCTTTACATTCACTGTCGTCATCTTGGATTGTAAACATGGGGTTGGTGGGGCTGCTTTGAGTTTCTGAAAGACGTTGAGGGGGACAGTCCAGATTTAGATCCAACTGGAAATTTGGAAATTTTGGCTTCAGACTGGAATGCAGCATAAACACACCAGCGTTTGTATCGATGCTATCGATATTTAGATTGATCAACCCGTACTTTGTGATGTCCAGTCCCCCTCCCCCACATGCTGACATGCATGTGGGTGAAGCTGTGCTCCCATTCATGTGAACATGTTTGTCATCAACAAACATTTTAAAGAGCTTTGAAATCTGAGCTGTCACCTCAAGACTGCGTTGCCCTACATTCACTCAAAAATTGCACTGAAGAAGTTAATGAGTGAATGTACCAAAGGTTCCTGCAACTGAACTCAGAAAAGATGGTTGTTTTTTGGCCCTGAAGAAAGAAAGAATAAAAGTTGCTCCTATCTTAAAAGCATGATGCTTAAATCCTCAAACCAGACCAGATATCTTGGAGTAGTCATAAAGTCATAAAGACAATTTAAAAATCAACCTATTACTTCCAAATATAGCAAAAAATTATAGGATGTCTGTCTATAGTGGCACAGAAAAATATATTCATAGGTTTGTTATTAGCAGGTTGTAAGAGTGCCTACAGGTCTTAGTAAAAAAGAAAAAAAATGATCACGACGTCAATGACACCAAAAAGGTCGAGCATATCACTCCTATCCTCAAACCTCTGCAAATGGGTCCCGGTCTCTCAAAGGCATTTAAAAAGCTTCCACTAGTTTACAAAGCACTGAGTGGACTGGGAGACAATTGTGTGCCACAACTGTCAGGTCAACAGGAACAGGCCCTCTATTTGTTCCCAGAATTAGAATAAAACAAACCGAAACAGCTTTTAGCTTTTATGGTCGTCACCTGTGGAACAAACTTCTTGAACACCTGAGATCAGCTAAAACTATTACTTCATTTAAATCAGGGCTTGAGTGATTCCCCATTTTTGCATGACCACCTATATAAGAGTAAAACAGCTTTCTATAGAGGACTGAATCCTGCTGTAGCTTTACAACTGTTTTGATATTGCTTTTACAAAGGTTATAGCAGAAACAGCATGGATCATATCAGCAGTGGACATTAACACCACATATACTGTAGACATCTGTGAACACCTAATCTTTTAAGTTTTCATGTCTGTATTTTGTGCATTAAATGTCACTTTATATTCCTTTTCCTATCCTTCTACAGTATAAAAAAACTGAATTAGCTTGTGTCTGAATATTTGTATGCAAAGACAGAACTTTAAAGGTTAACAGTTCTTTAGAAATAAAGACAATTTGTTATGAATAAAGCCAATATGGCCATAAGATGGCAAATATTCCTCATCGATTGTGTGGTTTGGTTCACGGTTGTAGGTGTAAATTTGGGAAAAATGTTTTTGTTTTTGTCCTCATCACTCTGTGCTCCTGTTTTTATTTCTCTTTTCCTTCACCCCCCAAACAAGTCCCTGTAGATGGCTGCCCCTTCCTGAGCCTGGTTATGTCAGAGGGCTTATACTATAAAAGGGTCTTTGTCTTTTCCATGGCATCTAAGTGCTTGCTTATAGGGAATCGTCTGATTTTTTTTTTTTTTTTAATTTCTCTGTAATAAATCAGACTTTTGACTAAAATAGAGGACCTACTGTCACCATGGTGACACTAAACACTTTTAGGGTTATGCAAAGGCTGTAGGTAAATCCCTTTGAAAGGTGGCCTTTGCTGCAAAAGTCCTTTTTTAACCTACCCATCCATCCACCTACATCTCTTTCCTGTGCTGTCACTAGAGGGCACTTCCATATTGAAAGATCACTAGCGTGTGTTTTAATTGCATGTTCATGGTATTCTTTAGTATTTGCAGACGTGTATGATATTGTCATGCTTAACAGCGTTATATATTTGTGTTTCTGATGCTTGAGGCAATTAACCAAGTCCTAAAAAAGACTGCCAAAAGGTAGAAAAGCAAAGAACCACATTGCTCCCACCCATGCTCTTTTTTCACTTGCACACAGCGCAAGGCATTGTTCTCGTATATCAAAGTATTGTTATGTTGCTATTGCCTGCACTGCCCTTCTTCGTCCTTCTTTGTTCTTCTCTTTGTTCCGTTCACCCCTGCATTTTCATTGAACTTCATTCATCCTGACCCATCCACAAAACTTTTCTTCCATCCTTTTTTCTATTCACCCAGCCCTGCCCCTCCCTTTACACCTGTTATTAATTTCCTCATAAATATATCACACTCTCTCTCTAAATCTAGTCTGTAAACTACCTACTTTCCCACTCTTTGTCATGTTATTGCTGTTCAGGCAGTTGTTTCTCTCTTAATTATATTTAGACTTGCAGGTATTTTCTAATTTGTTTGTTTGTTGGAGTATTTTCTATTTCCAGTGATCAAGCCCGCCTTTGGTTGTGCTAGCGGTGTGGTCCAACTGTCCTGTGCCTGTAATCGTACAATCAGTGATGTTGTCATCAGCTGAGTACACCTATATCACTTTATCAAGATTATGAATTGTAGGAGGTCAGCATAAACAAGATGTTCAGGGGGTGCTGTTGCCGGGTATATTGTGCATTTCCTCTTTGCTCTTTCTCCCTGCACAGTATTGCACACAATGAGGAAGCACACTCAGTCTGTGTGTGCCTGCCTGCCTGTAAGAGAGAGGAGACCTTCCCCCTTAACATATCTTTACATCTTCTGCCTTCAGCAGCTTGACTGGTTAAATACCCCTGACTTATCTGAGCACCTACTCAGACATGGTCATAAAGAATTACTCAGACACTCACACACAAATGCGCACACGCACAAAGTTGCTTTGTGGCTGAGCTTCAAGGCAGCCAAGCACATGACTCTTAAGCCTGAAGTGCTCACACTAATGTCATCAGCACTGTTAGAAAACAACCTTTATGAACCTTAATGAGTGTGTGCACTTCCGCTTTCAGTAACTCAGTTCCAGTTCCTTGACAAGTAAATTACATCTCAAGCGGTTTCTTTTTGTTTTTTACTAAAACAAGTTGGGCTGCACACTTTCAGACTACAGTTGTTCCTATCAAAGCTGGCCTGCTTAATTAAGCATCTTTCAGTCATATTACCGAGCAGTCTCACAACAGGCCAACAGTGCTTTGGATCGCATAATATTAGCGGAGGTTTGTTTTGATCAAAATCTTTCTGATTTGCAGACTTCTATTAGCACAACGTCTCTGAGCTGAGTTCCAAGTCTGAGACCCTCAGCTGTACTGCTGCTTTTTCCAGCTTTCCCCCTTTCTTACTACAAATAGCCGTTTCCACAAGGACCTACTCAGCTTGGCCGGGGTTCCAAGCGATCTGAGTTGATCCGAAAATGTCACGTCAACAGACTACATGCCATCGATTCACCAGTCAGTGGTATCACTTGACGAGTCGTGAGAGCGACTCTTTCAGAAATATCAAAACCACCATTTTTGAAACCCGGCAACAAGGGAAATGGCTGCACAAAAACCAACACCGTGGTCCCAGAGTCTGACAAAAAAGCATAAACCAAGCAGCAGGTATACCATTGCCTCGATGTCCTCCATTGTTGTGTTGTATTTGTGTCGAATACAAATGATGTCACGGACTTTCAGACATGTTGCTATAACGACCCCACGCACGTTGAGATGGTACTCAGTTGAAAAGGAAAAATGACTGGAGTCAAGCCAAGCCAAGTAGGTACTAGTGGAAAAGAGGCTAAACACTTCCCACAGCCAAAGGCTCACTCTGAATGAAAAAATTACATTCATCAGTCCGTTTGTAACATGTGTCTGCACGAACCACTGAAAACACATTATATCAGCTGTATGTACAGCATCTTCCCTTTGCTCTTTGATTTAACTGACTGTGCCCTGCAGTGGAAGGTCCCTAGGGTGTTAAGGTGAACGCAGGGAGTTATTCCCACAGCAGTGCTGCGGTGCAAACTGTCACTGGCTCAGCAAACAGGAGGCACAGAGGCTAAATGCCTGTTTCTGCCAAGGGAGCAAGAAGCGGAGGAGAGGAACAATGGATGAGAAGCTTTGTAACACTCTGCTTTAAGAAACATGTGTCCTGCCTCAATAGTGTACACAGCACAGCGCCATCACCAGTGCGGTACAAATGCTTTAACTGATTTTTTAAAATATTTTTATTCTTAGAACTAAACTGCCATCAGTGTTAGCTGGTCTGCTAATTCGCCGATCTTCCTGTGAATTCAGAGGAAACAAATTATTCCTGTGATTTGTTTCTTCACCTTGTGCATGAGGAAAGTATTATTTCAGCTTGATTAAAAACAAGGACTCCCTGCAAGTGTAACATTTGTAGCACAGTGTTCCTGATGTGCAGGTAGCTGTCAGCAGACTGCCCGTGCTTTACAGGAAACAATACAAAGTGTTAGCTTAGTTAACCCAGAAGTCCATAATGGAGATGCTGTAGGTACAGCTATGTGAAATCCCTATATGTCTAAGAGGGGCTCTCGGTGTTCTCAAACTCAGACTGAAGAGCAACACCCAGTGGACAGCTATAGAACCCCAAAGGTTTACATATGTCAAGGTAGAGTGATTGTTCAGAGATGTATAAATAAGTGAGATTATTTTCAAAGTCTGATCATTCTGGCAGCAGCTCTGGAAACTGTCTGTGCCCTCGTGTTTTTTATGATTTAGTCATGCTAGAATCCCTCTTTGCTCATTCCACTGTTTGCCATCTATTTTCATCACTACCCCTCTGATGCAACAGCGCAGCATCCGTCTCATCAGATATTACCATCACAAGTAACACATGGATCAAAATCGATGCAGTCGAATTTCTTGCTTTGATCTATTATTTCTAACCTTAAGTCAAGCTCGCATTACTTAAGATCATTTATATATGTTGCATGTGGGGGGAATCTTAACTTAAGTGGTTTAAAGTGCAAGCTATATTTAAAAAGATCAGGCAGTCAGACTTTTTGTATCAGTAAATGTATATCTAATTGGAATAAAACCTAAACGGCTGTTAAAGCAGTGGAGAACTTTGAGCTTTATTTATAGCAGGATCCAAGGTTTACCAGTTGCCAGAAAGATGAGAGAACAGCAGCAATCTGGTTTTCAAGTTAAGGAAGACAGCGATAAGGAGGAAAAAAAAGGAAGAGACAATAGCAAGATGAGTGTGAATGTGCTAACAAGAGTGCAACACAGATGCTGCCTAAGCACAGTGAATACTATTAGCAGTGTGGCTAATGACGGTGAACAATTCTGTTGCAAGAGTAAAGTGTACAGCACCTGATGGTGGCGTGGCTACGGCCAGTGGCAGTTCATCCAGTATGTATCGACATTTAAAGAAGTTTTATCAACAAAACGAGAACTGATTTGACAGAAAACTCTTTCACGTTTCAGCTGGGCCACTGACTGTTCAGCAATAAACCTGAAATCAATTGAAGGATCCAGTCTGTCAGAGGAAATATCTGGGAGTGATTGATATCAAGAAATTATTTACAAATTGTTAGATCGTGAGTTAATAACTGCAACAACAAAAAAAATCACATAGAGCTGTTTTGTTTGTCTTTTTCTCATTTGTGAACAGATCTGTTTTGTGTTGTCCTGGTTTGTGACACTCTGATTAAGTGGTAAAACAATGCTTGAATTGTTTTCATTTGGCCTTTTGAAAGTAATCTGTCTATCATTCTACGGAAGCATACAATAATTCATTTAATGTGGGAGGCGGCTGTGACTCGGGGCTGCATGGATGGTAGGAGGAGGTTTGGCTGAAAAACAGAATAGCTTAGAGAAGCACATTCATAAAAAAGGTCTAAGGAAATGCTCGTTCATTTTAATTTGTGTAGTGAGCTTGAGGTTGGACAACACTGGCTGTAATACTCTGCTCATTTTTGTTTAAACTTACATTGTATTGAGCATTTTACTTACACACTTACATCTCTTATTGCTTATTTCTCTATGTCAGGGATGTCAAATCCAGAAAAAGTTCTGGTAGCTCATTTCCCAGACTGTCCTGTAATTATAAAGCAGAAAGTTTATTTCTGCTAGTATATTCGTGTATTTATTTATTTTGCTGTGGACACATTGGGAAAAAAAAAAAAAACATGAAAAAGCCCAGGAATTTTTATGTCACTTAATTATCTATTACTTTGATGTATGTAGTATGAAAGACTGTGGAGGAGGTCTTGATCAGCTAGACAATCTGTAAAATTTATGAAAATACAGTTTTTCCAAAATGTATACCCTCCTTCACATTTTCCAGATACATCCACTGGGCCAGACTGGAGTCCTTGGCGAGCTGATTCTGTCCCTGGAGCCTATTATTTGACACCCCTGCTCTATATGCATCAGCTGTCCGTTACTTCATGAGCATTTCATGAATGTAGGTGAAGGCAAATAACAATGTACAAAAGAAGTGGAGTGGCAACTGGGGCACAGCTTTACACTAACACTGCCCATGTATCTTTGGAGCAGTCTGGTATTACAGTGTCTTCATATATTCCCTCTTTATTTATATGATTGCTGGCTTACTCTGTTAGACTACCCCACATTGTTTTTACTTTACTTTCAGCATTTCCTTTTTACATTTAAATTGATTTTTGCAATGGTAACACGAGCCTTTTGCCCTACACCTTTCCCTTGCTTTGTGTTTCATTGCGTTTTTCCTCATCTCCTTGATTCCTTGCAAGTTTGTACATCTTTTGACCCACAGCTGTGCCTTTTTTATATTTATTATTTGCCATAGTTATTTAGTATTTAGGTGCTGTTGACCACAGTTGTTTCACTGGATAACATAAAATATCAAAGAATAACTTTTTTTTTTTTAAGTATTTTTACCCTTACCTGTTACTTTTTTCACAGTTGTTGCAAGCTGTGGAATGTGTGGAAATTTTTCATAATCCTTTAGAGGAATACAAATGTTCCATTTGTCATCTTTGATTTGCATTAAATAAAGTAAAACAAATATTATGATTTATTTTTCTTCCTTCCATTTTATGTCTGCTTGCATCCGACGCCTGTGTTTCTCTCTTCCTCACTGACCTTCCAACCATGGAGAAACCTAGAGCCATACCTCCTCTCAGGCTCAGTGGAAGCCATCTGACACGCTCCATTACTTTGTGCTTGTTCCAATTAAACCTGACACCATTTGCTGTCAGGAGCATAGTGATACCCTGCAGAAAGGTAACCCAACCCTACTGCACCCACTGCCCAGGGGGTTTCACTGTTTCTCGATGTATATTATGTTATTACAAGAAGATCTGTACTGTCAGATGGCTGTCCAAAAGTTGAATGTCCAAAGTTCACTCTGCCAGATAACGCATGCACGGCAAGTTTTAGTCAAAAAGTGAGTAACCATTAAAAGGCCACATACTGCAAAAAATATGAGTGGAAAAGTGAACAGACACTTTAAAGAGTGTGGTGATAGCATTTTCTGCTAAACCGTTTCATTAAAATGAATTATAAGAATTTCACAGTCAATTAAAGATAAAAGAAAATGAACCGCTAAAATGAACTTGCTTTTCAGTGAAAGCCAGAAATACCATCATCTGTCAAGGGATTTTTCTCTAAACCTGGAAGGGCCCTTACCATCTGCATCGAACCCTCACTAGCTTTCCTCCCACATGATACCTTGAACATGGATATAGTGTCCTACAATTTGAAGCTTTTCTCTTTGTTAGTTAGCTGTTAGAGACAAGGTCAGCTTTTGTTACTTTGCACCATAACGTTCTCATTTTAAGATACTAATTGAAAGAAACCCGATATCAGCCTCCGTATCACTGGTTGCGCTTTCTATCGTCAAAAGGTAAAAACGTGTCAATATTGGGGTTATAACGAGGAAACAAAATGGTAATAATTTAGAAATTGCAAGTGATTAACACTTAGAAACCAAATAATCAAATAATATGTTGTGTAAAATCTGCAAAATGCAAAACTCCACATTTCTACTAAATTTCATATCAGTATGTCCAATAATGTAGGACCAGAAAAACATGTCTGTAGTGTAAATCTTCAATCATGACTCAAGCATCAGAGTTATGGTGATTTTAGATTACACCACCGGTACATAAAGAATTTTTAGGTAACTATGTAGGCAAAATGGTTGTCTAACTCAATGATTCCCATTCCCACTGGGGCTCACTGGTGGGCTGCGACAGTACTACAGGTGGGCTGCAGTAAAAACAGAAAACAGAAGTTCAATTTGAAATTACTCACAAGTATGTACAGTTACATATATACATATATTTTATTTATATAAAAAGGGAATTCAAACTGGTAATAGGGGGTGATTATTTGTGATATTTCTCATTACTCTGACCTAAATATACTGCTCTTGTATTGACACTTGTGTCCCTGAAGCAGATGGGTCACACACTGGCCTTAACACTTTGCATAAGGCTGGGTAGCATTACCAATTTATAACCAACAGCATGTGTTGTTTATGTTTTTGGAATAAACTTTTCAAGGACATTCATCACTTTCTCTTGTGTTTTGATTAGAGTGAAGATTTAAGATTGGGTAGGCCCCATGGGATTTTCTGTTTTTAAGTGGGTGGCAGCACTCTTGACTTTGGAAATGATTGTTGTAATTCTTCAAATTGTAGTTCATAAGAGAAACACTGGTGAGCAAAGACAAGACGCGGCAGCTCTGTAAACACACTCTGATCACCCCATAAGACGTATGAAGGGAAACAAAAAAACATTACCATACTTTCACATTCTGGCCATAAGTCATTTCAGCTTGGTTGTCTTTTACTAACAGAACAATTTATCTAAAAATAATTTATAACATGCAGATTTCAACACTGCTTTAATAATGTTACTAATGGCGATCTTTGATTAAGTATTACTGGAAAATCTCTTTAACTTAAGAGGAAATAATTAAACATACATTGTTGATGACATTTCCAATTGTACATTAAGTGTTTTAACACAGTTTTAACACACTGAAGTGAAGCATGTCTTAATTTATAAATGTTTTTATTCCTGCAAAACACACTTCTAACTTACAAGATTAAGTCAACCACATTGCTGATACAAGATATTA
Source organism: Tylochromis polylepis (assembly GCA_015107715.1). Lineage (NCBI taxonomy): Eukaryota > Metazoa > Chordata > Actinopteri > Cichliformes > Cichlidae > Tylochromis > Tylochromis polylepis. The sequence continues at coordinate 10,770 of VVHJ01052302.1, forward strand.
CTTGTTTAATACTTTGTAATAACATCCCATTTCTGCATTTACCTTGTTGTTTCGTCTTTACTACCCCACTATTACAACATTATTAAAGAACTATGACAGAAAGATTTTTTAACATAATGAGCCCATCAACTCTGTTTTTGATATATGCAGATCTTTTGACACAATAAGAAAAACAAATATCTAGCTGTTTCTATATAAATTCATTATTAATATAATGGCTGCCTGTGCAATCACTTCACAATGCCACGAGGCTGAAACATTAGCATGTTTCTTAGCATGGCCAAATGAATTTGTATAATTGAGATTTGGCAGCTATCAAAATTTTGTGTCTGTGCTACCTATTACCTTTTGATATTCAACACAGGACTTACAGGAGGGGGTTATGAGTGGTGGTGTTTAGAAAAATGCAATTGATTCACTGAATTAAACCCAACCACCCAATCGCTTACTTAACTAAACCATACACTGCAGTGAGAGCAAACTGATATTTTAATGAAAGACCGGGTATTCTGACACTAAAATTATTTATTAAGAAATATACTCTAATTGCCTCTAATTAATACTCGAATTAATTTTTTAATTGCCAGCAATGTTAATTAACAGTGTCCTCTCAGCATGTTTACGGCAAACATTATTGTGTCTCATGTACATTTCCTGCAGAACGTATTTGCCATTGCAGTGTACGGGCCCAATATTTATGATTCTGCAGCAACGAGCACAAACAGAGCTCTGACAGTTTGGTAATTTCCTGACCTTGAAATTGACTTTGCACATCTGTGTGCTTCCTCGCTTGTATTATTTATTTCCGTCATCACTGTACAAGTTATACAAAAATCCATGCCATCTGCCTCTGGCTGCAGATTTGAGGAGCATGAACAAGACAGTAATACAGTGTTGTTATCTTAACTGTGATTGGCACACCTGTTTCAGATGGAAAGGTGTTGTTTTTCCAGCTAAGAGGCAATTTAATACTCACTAACCCTTTTGTACTTTTCACTGCTCCAGTAACACAGAGTATAGCAACAGATCCTGCACTGAACCGTTGTACTTGCATGTGTAAAAGAACTTTTCATTGTGTAGAAATCTAATTTGCATTAGACAAGGCTGACCCTCGGAAAGTTTGATATATAAAAAACAAAAATAAAACCACTCTAAAACCTATTGCACACTCGAAGGATGTCACATTACATTTATCAACTTTTAGACTTTAACTGTATTTTGTGATGCTTTTCAGTAAAGCTGCTTTTAGAAAATACATCCATGACTGCTCACGTAATTTGCTTTGGTTGGAACTTCAGTGAACGTCTCATCAAGCAGAGTAATGTTAATGTACAGAATCAGGGGACAGTAGGGCCTCCATGAAAACTATCTGTTGGGCACTCAAAGCAATGAGGCTGAGAGAAAGTTAATCAGAAGGCCTCTCCTTTGATGAAATGACCCCAAGTAAAGTTGTGGAGAAGCTCAATATGTTTCCTCTGCAGCAGGCTGCAGTCCACCAACCACCTAGAACCAATCTGAGGCTTATGACGGTAGCAGGGGAGAAGATACATTAGGCCTCCCTCCAGTGGGTAATGAATGGAACTAATAGGAATAGGCAATCCCAGTCCACACCACTAATATATGTAGAAAAATACTAGATGCAGGCTCTGTTATTTGCTCCTACAGCATACGGTGATGGCAGTTTTCAACACAAATGGTTCCCAAATATTTACCGAAAGCAAAAGTTAAATAATTTTTTAATGAACAGTAATGATTTTTGTCATGCAAACAGTGACAGTTAGAAATAAGTGTTGGTGTGGTGGTGCTGTACTCAACACCTTTGGGGTTAATATTCCAAGTCTTTATTACTTTAATTAATACTAGCAGTTACTATGGTAGCAGTACTTTTGTTTGGTGAATCACAGTAGCACAGAGCATTCACAAGGTCTCAAGGTACTATGTCTGAACACAGAAGAATCAGCTTTTACCATGTGCTCTTCACATTACCGTAATTCCTCAACCATTTTGAGCTAGAAAGACAATTTAAAGGGTTCCTTAAAGATCAGAATTATTTTGTAATTTTACAACAAAAAAATTACAAAACAAGTCCAGGTGACCTGTATGAAAAGCAGCAGGGATAGCTCCACCCGCCTTGTGTCCCTGAATTGGATAAGGCACAGGTCTTAAAACATGGCACTTCAGCACCAGCTTCTGATGATTAATCTTTCAAAGTTTGTGTAAGTTGAAGACACAAAAGAATAAAAAAGGTGATTTTTATAAAAAAAAAATGTGCTTTGAAGGATTACAGTATATCGAACGGTTACACGGTAACCGTGGTTCTCTGAGTGAGAGACAATCTCTCCACTCCGAAACATATCCATGTTTACGGGATATGATCCCCTTCGCGCGCGTGGCGTGTGGAACTTCCTTTAAGACACTCCGGATATCCGGCACGCCCTACAGCTAGTATAAAACAGCTGTGGAAACGCGAGCCCAGTGATCGTTTGATCGGAACGCGTCTCCGAGCGGCCTGAAGGTGGAGAGATTGTCTCTCACTCAGAGAACCACGGTTACCGTGTAACCGTTCGTTCTCTATCATATCGAGACAATCTCTCCACTCCGAAACATATTCATGTTTACGGGGTAACTCTGTAAGACACCCCGCGAGGAGACAGAGCAACCAACCAGAGTGAAGTGAACCAACGAACTATTTACAAATGTACATATAT
>VVHJ01052306.1:0-11710 GCA_015107715.1 Tylochromis polylepis
GATCACTAACCGAGATGGGCAGTAACGCGTTAATGCGTTACTGTAATCCGATTACTTTTTTCAAGTAACAAGTAAAGTAAGGGATTACTATTGCAAAAAAAGTAATTAGATTACTGTTACTTTCCCGTAAGCACGCTGCGTTACTGCGTTACTAAACCGTGATTTTGTTTGTGAGAGTGTCTCATGCCAATAACGTACGAGCGTGTGACGTCTGTGGCAGCAACAGACATGTGTAGATCAACAATGGATAATATGGAGTGCGGGAGAGAGTACGACCGTGCAGCGTTTAAAGCTTGGAAGTACTGACATTACTTTGAGTTTGATTCCGTAAAAAGTGATAAAAAACAGCGTGAGAAGAAAACTTCTTTCTACAGCGAAAAATTAAACTTCAGATCTGAGCAAGCACCTAGCACGCTGCCACGGGAATGTGAAATTCACAGAGAAACCCACGGATCACCCTACTGACATGACCGCTGCGGCACCGGGCAAACCTCCGACTGCCCCACTCCCGCTAAACAGGTGAAAACCAGGTAGCACAGTCTCTGTGGTAGCTTTTTTCTCTTCAGTTTCCTGAGGAAACTCCTCACCATTAATGTAGAGGGGAGGATGTTTGGGCTGGCCTGACCTCTGGAAATCCGCAATCATCTTTTTTGTTTTCCTAATGTTCGGGCAGAGGTTGTGGTCAGAGCACGAGACTGAATTATCTACTTCTTTCTTGTAAGGGGCTCATCATTGTTGAAGATGAGGCCAAGCACTGTGGTGTCATCTACAAACTTGAAGATATGGTTTGTCTGGGAGAGCAGTCATGTGTGTAAAGTAATGGACTGAGCAAATAACCTTTGTTAAAAAGTCTAACAACCAATTACACAGTGAAGAACTGAGGTTTAAATCCTGTAGCTTCGAGATGATCTTGCCTGACAAAACTGTATTAAAAGTAGAGCTGTAGTCAATAAAAAGCATGTGGACATACGTGTTCTTTAGGTACTTCAGTGTCATGTGAAGCAGCAGGGTCACTGTATCATCTGTCGACCTATACCATGCTGGATACGGGAGTAAAAGAGCAGTTTTGTGGCACTTGTTGTAGTCTTATTATTCTTCTGATAAAGAATGATGGGTGAGAGGAAGCATTCACCATTTTCCAGCCTCAGACTTGGAGGTGGTGACTCTCATCTCAGCCATTTCACAATTACCACCAAAGTAAAGAAAAGGATTGGAGACGAGGGGTAACCCTGGTAGAGTCCACTGAAAATATGCTTGATTTTGTGCCAAGTCCAAGGATTTTGTCCTTGCTGATCGTCACTTCAACAACTCTTTCCACAAGTTCATGCCTTCACACTTGTTCTTGAAAATCAGTATCAATACACTTTTCCACTCCTTAGGCTTCCTCTCAGTCTCCAGGATTTTGTTAAAAAGTCTGGTTAGAGTCGACTGTCCTCTCTCTACAGCACCACAGGTATGTCATCTTGACCAACCACCTTTCCACTCATCATCATCTTCATAGCTGCTCTCACTTCCTCCTTACTAATCAGCTGCACTTCCTGATTCTCAACTATCCTGCATCTGTCCTTGTCTCTCTCATTTTCTACGTTCAACAGTTTCTCAAGTACTCCTTGAATGTTTTAACTAAGCACAGAATCACAGTGATCACAGATACAACAGCAGAAATGACCTTCAACCCTTGCATATAGTTGGAGGAACTCTGAGGGGCTCAGAGTAGAGCTGATACTTCTCCAGAGAGAAAAGAGCCAGCTGAGGTGGTTCAGTCATCTGACCAGGATGTGTCTTGTGCGCTTACAGGCATGTCCTACCCGGAGAAAGCTCAGGGGCAGATGAGGCAGTGATGATCAAATACTTAAAACAATACTTTGAATTGCATATACAATAGTATCTCAGATTATATGATACATTCACAAAAATGGTGGTTTGAAATTTCTATTGGCATGATTGGCTTTTTTTTCCTTCAGTACACAGAGTAAATCAGTATCATGATTAAACAATTAATTGGGGAAGCCAGTCATTTGTCTGGTTCTTCCAAATATTTTAAACAGCAAAAGAAACAGGGACAAACAAGCTTTCATATCCATATCGCTCCCAAATCCTCAGTCTTAAAGGGGCAGGACCCTCACACACACTACTAGACAGAAGACTGTGCATCATCATGCACAATTAAGTTTTTGCTTTAGTTTTCATAAAGCAGAAAATGTATATAAATAAAGTATTTTCTGGTGTCAAGTGGATATCTGAGACATTTGACACTTTGTCAGAAACATAACTGTATTGTTAAAATGTGAATAAAGGCCACAACCCAGATGAGGCCAATCGAGTCATCAAAGCACAAATGACTGGAAAGGGGGATTTTATTGATTTTATAGGACAAACAAAATATAACAACAAAACACTACTTCTCACTTCTTGAGAAGTCATCTTTTTTCACCAGTGTGACAAATCTTGTCTTTCTTCCAACTTTATTCTCTGCAACACACATGTAAACGCCAGCATTGGTAGACGAGGCTCTTGTGATAGTGATAGTCTTCTGGCGCCCTTCTGTGGTCTCTTTTGCATACACAGCATCTATGTAGATCCAGCTGATGTTAGAGGGAGGGTTGCCATCAGCACTGCAGCTTAGTGTAACATTCTTACCCAGGAGCGCCTCCTTACTGTTATTTCTTTCCTTGAACTCAGGAGCATCTGTGGGAAAAAGATGAGATTTGATACGAAGACATAATATGCTTCAGCATTTACTTTCATCTAAATTACTTACATTTACAACTGAGAAATCATTATAGAAAGACTATAGCATTCTGAAATGCTGCCAAACACACACTTAAAGTGTGTGTTTGGCAGTGTGTGGCTTGCTTTAAACATATTAAAAGTATTAAAAGTGTTTTCCACTATCATTTTTTCCCCAGCACTTCATGCCACCTGATTACCACCTTTAACCAGGTGAGGGTGTAGATAATCCCACTGGTTCACATTTAGTCACTTTGATCTCATAGGTTGACAGGTGAAAAAAATGACTGTCTGTGTAACCAGAGTTGATGAGCTCACAACACTTTAAGAAGACATTAGTATTAGGTGGCAAACTGATATTCAGAGTTCACTTAGTAGAAAATAAGGAGGAAATCTTACAAAGAACAACAGCAGTGTAAAGTGCTGAGGCTGCAGAAGGATGGACTGATAACATCCGAAGCGGGTGCAGGAGGGATCTCTGGTTCTTTGGGTCCTAAGTGCAGCACAGCCTCACATCTGAAAACTAATCCATTGTAATCTCTCTTGGGAGTGAATCTTAAAATGGAGGACACATTGACTGGATTTGCACGAGGGTCATTAAATTGTTGACATTGCATTTCAAATCATACTCTGTGCTCTCCGTCACTGGACTATGATCAATTGCAGAGACCGACGCAAAGTCTGGAGTTTCTGTAAATAAATAGAAATAAATTATGTCAATACAGACACATTTTTTGGTAATTTTGTCTCTTTCCATCACCGCAGATGATTATAAATTCAACAATCAAGATATGATTAAAGTGTAGCTTTACAAGCAGTTTAACCTTGTGGTACTTGTTTAGGAATCACCACCATGTTTATACATATTTCCCCATTTTCTGATGCTTAAAAATAATTGGACAAATCACTATGATTTTAAATATAAGAAATGTTATTTAATACTTGGATGACAATCCTTTACAGTCAATGACTACCTGAAGTCCAGAAGTCATGGACATTAACAAATGTTTTTTCTCCCTTGAGATTCTCTGCCAGGATTTTGAATAAGCTTCCTTCAGTTGCTGCTTGTTTGTGGCTCTCTGTGCATTCAGTTTTGTCTGCAGTAACTGAAAGGATGCTCTGTTGGGTTGTGCTAAGGTAACTGGCTTGGCCAATGAAGAATATCCAGTTTCTTTAGCTTGAGAGACTTCTGAAACTTCAGGAAATCTGAATATTTAATTGCAAATGAAAGTTTATGAAATTGGCATAGAAAAATTTAGGCGTGATTTTTCAGGTGAATTACAGTTTTATTACATGAAAAGTGCTAAACCACAAGACTGAATAGAATTTTGTGCTGGATAGCTGTTTTGCAAGTTATAACCCTGCTTAAATAGCTTAACGGTGCATCAGGTTGGCATGATCCTGGGCCTGAAATTTAAAAAATTGGAACTTGTGTTTATTGCGTGGGTTTTGATTTTTATTCTTCCTTCAGAGATTCTGGTTCTTGGTGTTGTTCGAAAGTACGTCTGGTTTAATTTTTCTTTTCATTAGTATTTTGTTCTTCTTATGTTCTGGGTTCTCTGTTAGTCCTGTAACCTTAGTCATGGCACACATATTTATTTTTGGTGATGTTTAATTTGTCTAGATAATATAAGTTTATACTCCATATAAGGATTTGCAATATTATTTTAAATGTGTGCTTCATTATCATTTATCTCACCTTATAATTTTATATGTTACATTTAAGTTATTTATTATGCCACCTTTTGAGAGGTCATTTTGGTTCCTCCCTGGTAATGTTTATGGTGGAATTGTTTTTAGAGTGTAACATCCGCTATGTGCCATGTGTGTCAGGGACTGAACAGAGTAAAGGTTAAGTACACACCGTCCTGCCGTTTTGGTATTTTTATAGAAGATACTGTAGCCTCCCATACAGCCACAGCTCAGAGCTACCACAAACAGAAACAAGGGTTACAGTAGTTAGAGTTATTTATCCCCACAGTGTTCCCTCCATGCGATCCTTCAGTATGTTTAATTCTGTAAAGTTCTTGTCTCTACGTCCACCCATTTCAGCTGTTGTTTCTTTTTTTTTCCTGTTTTATTTTAGTAATAATTTGGCTTATGTGTTTTGGATTGTTGTTCTTATTTGTTTCTCCAGCTGTATCCTATTTCCCTGATTAGCCCTGTGTGTGTGTGTGTGTGGGGGGGGGGGGGTTGTAATCCTGTCATTCCTTTGCTCTTTGACTCAGTGTCTGTTATCCAGTCCCATGTTTCTCACTGTTCCCCTGTGGATTTTGTGTTTTACTTTGTGGAGTTTTACAACCATGCTAATTAAAGGGGTCACTTTTTGTTAAATCCTGCTTGTCTCCTAATTTTACTTTTGGGTCTTTATCTGCAAATCGTGACAGATTTGTATAATCTAAGTATATTTAAAGTAAGTGTATTCTGTAGAATGTTACTTTTCAGAATCATATAAAGTATTATAGGTGTATTTTTCATCACAATTAGTTATCCATTCATGTGGGAATGAGAGTGGTGTCAAAGGGGAGCAATCATATATCAGTGGAGGGGTTATTCCACTCTAACCCATAATTTACAAAAAAAACTGAATGGTTGATTCAATATGACCTGAATCTAGAGACTGCGCCATCAGTGACAGTCATCAAGAAAGGTTTAATGAGGCTCTATAAAGTATTATAGGACCAGGGTTCTTTTTTGTAACATTAGTCACCACCTGGTGGCCATTAAATAGAAAACAAGCCATTTCTAAGTTGCTTTCACTTTTCATATAGTGACTGTTAATCTCATTCTTCCTCTTTTCTTCCTCTATTTAATATCATGAAAGCGAAGCAGATTATAGACTCACCGAAAGCTCTTTGCAAAAATCAATTTTCAGGCCAAACTGTCAGATTATTCAGAAGACAAAAAAAAAGAAGCTTTTCTAAAGTTATCCTAGCAATTTGAAGGATGGCCCTCTTGAGTAGGAACCCAGCACAATATAAACACTGACTGCTCTGGCTTTTTCTTTCTTCAGCACATATAGCTGATTTATCCCACTTAAACAATTAATTAGGCTTGCCAGCCTTTACTCGGGTTCTTCCAAATATTTAACATGATGAAGGAAATAAGGGCAACGTAGCTTTCCTATCCGCGTCACTCCCAAATTATAATAAGCCAGGGGAAGCGATCTGAACCAGCCAGGAGACTGTGCTGCATCCTGACAGCCTCCACTGGTTAAAATTCCCCTTTTGTTCAATCCGTGTTCTTCCTTGAATTATGTTATAAAAAGTATTCTGTGGACTCTGGAATTCAGTGATTCCCTGACAGAGAGTCCTGGACTAGCAGATGATCACCCAGTAATTCAAATCATTAAATACTCACCCTTTCAGTTCTGACATATGAAAATAGGCTGCTTTGCTTAAATGCAGTAAAACCTATTAGGGCTACACTTTGTGCTTTCAATATTTCACAGCTAAAATAAACCGTGAGTTAAAAATAACATAAAAACCATTAAAAAAAAACATATTTAATTCAAACATAAGACATGATATTGCTTATTGTTAATTGTTTTTACACCAGTTTCATGCACTGTTTAGCAGAAATGTACTATCTCTGAAGCATAATCTTATTATTATTTTAGATATTTCTGCTATTTGTTTTCAGGTATATGAAGTTAGTAATGTTTAATTCAACTCAAGGGAAAATGAAATATACATTTATACAATAATATTGGTTGACTTGTAGGACAAACGATAAATTACACATGCAATTAAAATTTGACTTCATTTTTCATAGTGCAGTAAATATCCTAAGCATTACTACTGGCTGGTGTCAGAGGGATATCTGTGGCATTTGATACTGTGTCAAAAGAAAAATGTCCATGTTTTCTCTTTCTATAGTAAATAAAAACCAGGAGGACGATGAGGCCAATGGCAAATACAGCGAGCAACACTCCAGTGACTAGCAAAGGGATTTTATCTGTAAGAGAAGCAAAATAAAAACAACTTAAAAATAACAACAGTTCTTGATGTCATGCATTGTTCATTTTAAACATCAGTTATCACTTGTCTTTATACATTTCCATAGCTGTTCTGTACAAAGTAATCATACCTTTTATCACCAGTGAGACAAATCTTGTCTTTCTCCCAACTTTATTCTCTGCAACACAAATGTAAACACCTGCATTGGTGGACGTGACTCTTGTGATAGTGATAGTCTTCTGTTGTCCCTCAGTGGTCAAGTTTGAATTCGCAGTAGCTGTGTAGATCCAGGTGATGTTTGAAGGTGGGTTACTGTCAGCACTACAGCTTAAAGTAACATTCTCACCCTGAAGCACCTCCTTGCTTTCATTTCCTTTCTTGAACTCAGGGGCATCTGTGAAAAAAAGCCCATGAGAGGTTTAGCAAGATAAAAATAGTATGCTTCAAACTTTACTTTCATCTAAAATTACTTATATTCACTATTGACAAATCATTTAAGAAAGACCATGTTATTCTGAAAAGCAGTTGCAGAGCTCTGAGGTAGAAAAAAAAACCATGAAATAAGTAGGTGGAAATCTTACAGAGAACAACAGCAGTGTAAGGTGGTGAGGTTACATTAGGGGGGAACTTTGGTCCTTTGGGTCCTAGGTGCAGCTCAGCCTCACATCTAAAAGTTAATCCATTGTAATCTCTCTGAGTAGTGATTCTAAGGGTAGAAGATGCGTTTACTGGGGTCATAGTAGAATTATTAAATGTCTTTGTTAGCACAGGTGCATTGCCTCTGTACCACTTCACTGTGAGTTTCTGCACAGGAGCCACATTGATGACATCACATTTCAGATTGTATTCTGTGCCCTCCACCATCGGACCATGATCCATGTTAGACACTGACACAAAGTCTGGAGTTTCTGTAAATAAATAAAAATAAATTATGTCAATAAAGACACATTTTTTTGGTAATTTTGTCTCTTTCCATCACCGCAGATGATTTGTAAATAAAACAAATGTTGGTTTTTGGTATTGTTGATTTACAATGTAAAAGCCAAATTTAATCCCTAAAATTTTTACATCAGTACAGGAAACATGCATTTCTAAATGTGTTAGTACTTTTTGCTTGCAGGTGCCGGAGTCACGTTTTGATTTCCACATGAAGGAACATTTGAATTGGATCAATTACAGGCTGCTGGACATTATCATGTCTAAGCATTTAGAGCAGAAATTTCAGGAAGTTTAATCATTGCTTTATTACATATATATTTTCCAGTTCATGCAGGTCCTAATACAGTAACACAGTCTGTGCACATGTACTTACTATAAACAGTGATGACTGGACTCACATCACACTGGGATCCATTATTCAGAGTAATGTAGCAAACAGGACTTGGAGTCCACTCTTCCACTTTGTCAACCCTCCAAGTGACAACAGGGGGAGGCTCAAATCCTGTACCTCCAAATGGAGCCTCCCAGCCCATTCCTTCAACATCTGTGGCTGATGTGCTGCAGCTGATTGAAACTGGATCTCCAAATGTGCTCTGGTGTGCATGTGCTGTCATCTGTGAACAGACCAGTTTAATGTTTTTATTACTTTTTAATTATCCGGCTTCACATTTTTCAGACTAAGCATTCATTTTAAACATTACAAAGTAAAATCAAAAAACATTTCTAATAGAGTCCAATGCAACATAATACAACAAGCCATTGAGAAATAATTGAAGTGTAGCTTGTTAACTTTAATTAAATATTTTGCATTAATTGTGTCATACATATTCCCCCATTTTGTTTAGAGGCTCAAAACTGTTCGAACAATTGATTGAGGCCCAAAGAGATGTCAGTGTAAATGAGAGAGACCCTCTTTCCACTGAGATATGAAAAACATTAAGAGTGCACTGGCCAGTTCAGCAAAAGCAAAAAGACTATAATCAAGAGACACTGTCAAGAATCAAAATACTGAGGGTTTACAGCAAGGTGAAAAAAATCTTTGGACAGATGAAACTAAGATTCATTTGTACCAGAATGATGGTAACTGAAAAGTACCATCATCATCAAAAGGAGAAAAACAGCTCATGATTCAAAGCATACCACATTAACTGTCAAATATGGTGGAGGTAATGTTATTGTATTTGAACGTACAGCTGACAGTGGACTCAGATAACTAGTGTTTACTGAGAATGCGACTGCTGATAGAAGACGAAAGATAATTCTGAGTTGTACAGGGCTATCCTCTCTGCTCAGATTCATCCAAAGATGGTAAAACTGATTGGACAGTGCTTCATTGTACAAATGGATAATGACCCAAAGCACACTCCAAAAGCAATCCAAGAGTTTCTGAAGGTAAAGAAATGGGATATTTTCCAGTGACCAAGTCATTCAGCTGATCTCAGATCAACGGAGCATGCTTTTCAGTTGCTGAAGACAAACCTTGAGGCAGAGAAACCCACAAAGAAGCAGCAACAAAAGGCAGCTGCAGTAAAGTCTAGCAGAGCATCTCAAGGGAGTAGAAATGGCATTCGGTGACATCCATGGGTTCTAAACTTCAGGGAGTCATTGATGGCAAAGGATTTTCATCCAAGTCTTTAAAAAATCCTTTTATTTTTAATTAACTAATTGGGCAAACGAAATAGAATTAGTCTGCCCAATTACCTTCGAGCCTGTGAGTGGGGCTCTGTATATAAAAGTGTCTCTAAATCCTAAACAGTTTATGTAATACTTTTATTAAAACTCTTGAGTTAGAAATTCAATCACATCTTGATTTGCTGATTTAGAGGCAAAACTACAAAAACTGTGTCTATGTCCAACAAATTATGGACCTTAATGTGTATATTTATTAATTGTAAAAGTATAAACATTCAGCAAGAAGATGCACTGAAAAAGAAAGCAAAAGGAGAAACTACACCACAGCCATCAAGACAGAACAGTTCATGAGTGGTGCTAAATTCTGATTAAAACTGATACAACTTTTTAATGTTGAAATTAACATGCATTTATATGCTGTCTGTTATTTTAAACAGTATAAATAAATACAATCCTGTGAAAAGCTAAGTGCACCCTTACTGCTTCCATAGGTTTTAAGAGGGTACATAGCATTCATGTGCTGCTTATCAAATCCATGAGGATAATTAATTGATCATCTTTCCAGCAGTGGAAGTCCAAGCAAATTCAACCCAAAGTCAGACTGTACAATGCTCAGATAAAATTCAACAAAACAAAGAGCTGCATGTCAGACTCTACAAAGCCTCACTCAGCATGTTAAATGTTAAAGACCATGAGAGTACAAATAGAAACTGGGTCTGGACAAATATCCCAAGCACACCAGCAAATAAACAACAGAATGATTGAAAAATAGTTGATGAGTACAAGGTGATTAAAATGCTGTGATTGAACTTTAAGAGAGCTGTGCATATACTAGCGCCCACAAGGCTCAGTGAACTGAAGCAGCACTGCAGATGTTGCCAGATGGGCTACTCTGGATGATGGGTTATAGGCTGTGTTATTTGGAAACACACCTGTGCTGTAATTGCAGGGTGGTGTCTCTTTGTCAGTGTAAGGTCTCAGGGGCTTCATTTCCCCATTCACTGCTCCTTCACCTTTTCTGAGCGTGGTATTGGGCATTTTTTGGGACCAAGGCAATTTTGATCAGGCTCTACAACAATTACAGGTAGGCTGTATGCTCGTCTTTCTCTATCCTATCCACGTTACTGGTTTAATAAGCGGTTTGGTGGATTATTTGGGGCCCTGTTTGCAGAGTGGCCAATTTACTTTTTTTCCAGTCGTTGTGGAGAGGGAAGCTACATCACTACCAGTGCCCCAGATTAACTGGTGTCGCAAATTAACAACTAGCCCACCTGTAAACAAGTGCTATAGCATACAACCAGATTAACTTGTGACACACATCTACACCCGGCTGTATCACCACGTTTTAATTCCCGTTTTATGCACAATACATTTGTAACTTTCAATGTTTTCCATTCTTGCGTCTTGCAAATACACTATTAAACTAAATGAAATGTCATTGTGTGTGTATTTTTTGGCCTACATCAGTAAGAAGTGTCAAATTATATACACGAAATTCTAGGAATCACCGCTCCTGTTGTTCACGATGATTTAAAAAAAAAATTTCCATAACAAAGAAACATGCCTTGAACAAATATTCCACATAATATTTTACTAGTATTGTAACATCACATTCTGTTAGTCTGCCTGTGTCTTTTCTCTGGAAATGAATTCAATTTGAAAATCACTCGAAATGATGGGGGTAGTGACTTTCTATATTACACTTGTGTAACTTTAGTCACCTGGGACAGTCATTTAGTGTTTGTTAAGAACACTTGGAGCCGAAATAGATAATTGATCGACAGCTGAAGAGAGCTGGTAGTTGTATACAGTCTATTTAAGCTTGGTAAATTTAACAGACATTTGTTGGTGACGTAGCAGCTGGAGGAGTCTGCAACAAATGTCACAGGCGAAATATTCAGCGTTTATTTCCTGGTTTGTCGGTAGCGGCTCCTGAAAAGCAAGTCTATGACACATCTGTTAGCTCGTCACCAGTTAATTAGCAACACCGGTTATTCATAAACACCGACACTTGGATTGAGGCCTTTTCCCAAAACCTAGGACGCTTCCTATATAACATGCTTCCTTCGCGCTTCACATAGGAAGCGTACTCCGACGAGCAAGAAGTGCGGAAGTGCGAGGCTGAGAAATGGGACGGCCTACCCTTCATATGTGCATCACCAGCTGTCTCAGCGGAGTGTAATAAACACAGCCGTCCTACATGCTCCCTAAAATATAACAGGATATATAACTATGTAATAATTATAAATATCATACAACAGGAGTAAATCCTCTACCATCTCACACTTCTGTGTAATTGGTTTCCTGTCTGACGCTTGTACAGCATATTCAGCTGTGTGACAACTATAACTTTGATCTCAGCCAAACCGATTTACTCAGCAACAAATAAAACACTGAAAAAATCCAAACGATAACATTTTTAAGTCATCTAAGTGACTCATATATCATGT
>VVHJ01052308.1:13349-41866 GCA_015107715.1 Tylochromis polylepis
AAAAAAAAAAAAAAAAAAAAGATTGTTCACCCTTTATAAACATGAAGCAATAATTCTGAGTAAAATGCAATTGAAATATACAAAATCAAAGGTTTATTTATTCAAATAATGAATCATTAAGAAAAATGTGAATGTATACCAATCAAGTTAATTTAATTTGACCAAATGTCATAAAATTTAACATTTATATTGCACTTATGTAACAAAATTTCATGTAAAATTTACATCTAATTAAATTTCATTTCAGCCATAACGTTTCTGAGTGTGCATTATTGTTAACCCACTGCTTTTAAAAAATATTTAAAATTAATAATAGTTCAAAGTTGTAGTTTGTTAAAAATATACTGAATATATGTGTGTAACGAGGAAAAGGAGAAGCAAGAGGAAGGGTGTTTTCCATCGGCTGGAGAGCGGCTAAAAAAAATAAAAGGGCAGTGGTAGTCAAGAGTACGAAACTCAAGAGTAGAAGGTAACATTTAATTATTAAAAAACAAGCCAAGGGCATTTAAAAAAACATGCTAAAACCAAGCTACAAGTCCGACTTCTACATTATATGTACAGGTCCCACAGTCTTGAACAGATGCTCTAACCATTACAGAAATCACCCTTTTCACCAGTTGCGTCTTGCTTGGAAAGGCCTTCTTACTGGGCCCAACTCCTCCACCATATCCGACACCAGTTCTACAGATGATTCCAGGGAAAATCTCCTTGGCATCCATCCGGCCCATCCATCCTGTTGCTCCACTAAACCTCTGTTGTCTTCATGCTTGTGCCACTTCTGTGATGCTCTGTGACTCCTCTCCCTCTGACTGCCTTCACCGCCCTTGTTTTATGCAGCGTGAGCAGGTGTGGATAATTTCTTTGATTATGGTGTGGATAACGAGCAAAAAACTTCAAAATAAAAGCATGCAAAATAGATATAAACATGCATAAAACAACAAACAAAATAAAACATTAAAACTGCTTCTGCGCATGTGTTATCACTGACGTTAAACGTGTACATAGGGAAACTGATGCTTCTAAAGTCAGCACAAATATCATTCTGCACAATAAAGGTTGCACGTCCAGGAAAAACAAAAATAATAAGTCACAAAATGCATTTCTGACTGCCTTTAATTATATTATTTGAATAATTTAAATACTATTAAATGTCAAGAAAAAAGAAAAAATAATCTAGATTATTTATACTGATATGGATATTTTCAAATCAGATATTTTGACAAAAATGTCACAAGCAATATTCATGAGTGCTACCGTTCATTTACATCGCTCACTGTGAGATCTCTGCCGCTGTGTATGCCAGCTTTATGTCAAGGCTTTTTGATTCTCTGAAACTAGAACGAAGGCACTTTTAAATATACAAAAACCACTCTGGGATTCCCTGTTACAACATGATAGTTACAACCTAAGAGTAACTGTACTGTTTGGCTTTGTGAAAACTGTCAGAGGTACAGATTCCCTGGAACTGAATACACCTGTGCTTTTCCTGTCCCGACTTGTTAGGTTGTTTTGACAGAACATTGGTTGTTTTTTGTTCTTTACAGGTGTTCGAACCTTAGATATCTATCTACATGTAGTCTTTGAATGCAGTGATACATGCCATCACTGGCATCAGTCTACGTTTTTCCAATGACACATGGCTGATTAATGTAAGATGTACCATAAACAGACCTTTCTTTTGTTAACAAGCAAACAGCGTGGACATCAGTTGAAAAGCCGTTTCACTAAAACTGCCTGTTCGCATCCACGTTTGCATACACTTCCGTGGGGCTCAGCCTATGTCTTGGAAATGTTACTTCTCACACACTCGCAAGAGGAGCTACTCGCTTCTTGTTGGACCTTCATCTTCTACAGGTTACACACAAGGGCACCAACTGATTGGTAATAACAGTTTAACACCAAAATGATTTCACTGCAATAAAAATGTGGAACTGGAGCAGGGCCACTAATAATTATACACAAACCATTCCAGGATTCCCTTTTACAGTGCACAAGTTCCGCGAAATGTCCTCTTGCCAGACTGAAATAACAGAATCACTGTTATAATTGTAGTTACAGCTGAAAAGTTCCTGACAACTCTAAGATAAAGCTCTATAATAGCTACATCAAACAAATAGCAAATGCAAATCTAGATTACCATTAACTACAATATAATTGACCCCCCTCTCTAGGTTCTGTGGGCTGTTTTTGCATGGCGGCCATGCTCTTGTCTGGCCTCCTCCGATAAGGTTTGGGGGCAACTCAGGGCCAGCAGACTACAGCCTAAGAATAATACTGAAGATAACAGTCTAGGGAAGTCACCATAGGCTCTACATAGATCAACAAAATTCTCACTTACTGGACCATGCCACCTCTAACTACCCTGCCTACTTCTGTGTGCTGTTTTTTTTTCTCCTTTCCAAATTTCTCCCACTTTCTCTCTTGAGAATCCCCCCATCAGAACCGCTCCATCTGTTTTGTAAAATTGAAATCTAAATTAAATGATTACGTCACCGCATGTAGATATGCGAGTACACATATGTAATTGTGCATGTCTGTATGTATATATATGTGTATGTGTATGCAGGTATGCATATGTACACAGTAGTATACATATATATGTGTTTGTATGCCCATCGGTACGTATGTGCAACTATATATATCACTATGTATGTGTATAGCTGTGCACACATGTATGTTTTTTTCTTGTTTTTGATTTTTTCCCTCCCTTAAATATGTGTATGTATCTGTATACATGTATATGTGTGTGTGTAGGCATGTGTGCAGACATGCATCTTAATTTAGGTGGACTTGTGTGCATTTGTGTGTACACACATATAAATCAGGTTTGATAGGTTTTTTTTGTTGCTATCCCTCTTTTATCCTGTCTATTTCAACTTGTCTTGTTTTACTTGTTGTATGTCCATGTCCTGTATGGTTGTTGCTCTGTTAAAAATAATAATGAATTCATTAATTAATAATATATTTTTAAATAAAGCAAATGCACTGGTATTTCACAGTGAAAGAAAATCTCACAAACCTTATCATAAAAGCTTGAAGAAACTGTCAGTCACTGATTCACTGGTACTGAATATACCTGTGCTTTTCCTGTCCTGACATGTTAGTATGTTGTGACAGGACGGTGCTTCTTTTTTATTTTGGCAGGTGTTTGAGTCATACATATGTATTTTTATATGTTTCGGTTTTACTTTTTTGGGGAAAGATCACAGGTTTCCCAGGAATTTGCAACAGAGCCCATTTGCATGGTTGAAAATAAATATGTCGAAGGACTTGTTCGTCGTCATAGACTATGAGGCCACTTCCAGTTTCAACAGAGGAAGCACTTTTCAAAAACATTTCGGAAGAAGTAATTGTGAAACAATCTGTTGTCATTCTGGTTGTTCTTCAGATTCATTTTCGCACTTCACACAGTCGCAGCAAGAGGTGACACATTTTATGACAGAATCCTTTAGACCGTCTGATTAGGATTAACATATTTGTTCTACAAAGTAACTCATATTTTGTACATAAGGAGAAAGAACAATGTCATGTGGTGAGTCTATCAAGCTGTTTTGGGTTTTTTAAAAATGTTATTAATTCTAATTTTCTTTGTCATTGTTTTGTCAAAATATTTATGTTTCATTAATCATGCCCTGTAATCTCAGCTTCATGGTTTTTTGTTATCCTTCTGTTGCATAACTCACTAACAACACTACACACACCAGCACTGTCTCTGGAACAGCAGTACCAAGTGGAACATAACACTGCTGAACATGCCCTTAAAAGGCATCCCCCCTCACTCCCTGAGTCGGTGCTCTCTGATTTCTGCCATTGCAGATTTCAGCTCTTTTATATGAGTTAGGTCACTAATTCCTGTGGGATGTGTGTATTATACTGTGCTTGTTATTTTATTGCTGCTGTTGATGTTCTAATGTTTCTTTTCCAACTTCTATTCTGAATAGTGTTTACTCATCTATGAAAAAGACAGCAGCACATTTTGAGGTGTTCTGCACTTAAGACTGGACAACAGATCTCCTCCTGTGATGATTGCAGTCCGAAAATCGGGGTCTCTTTACCAGAGACTAAACAGCGACATCAAAGACAGGCTGGCCGGATGCTCCCTGACTTTCCACACTTCACAAAACACCACAACAAACCTGCTCAGGTAAGAAAAGATGCTATCACTTCTGTACGATTTAACATTACCTTTTCGCCAAATATTGCAAATGCTATGCCTAATCGTTTTTTAATAAAACATTAGACATAGTTATGCATTACATTTTTGAGCATGGCATGGCACGAAATGCCTCAGTGGCATATCAGTAATATCTAAATGAAAACAACATGAAACATGAAAACAAAAGACATGAAAGGAAAAGCGCCGATCTGTGCTGACTGTCTTAGTGTTGCTTGTTAAAAAAGCAGAGTTACTACAAGTTATCTGATGGTGAAGAGCCTCAACAGGTTATTTTGTGGAGGCTCAATGAAACTAACATTAACTAAAGGAATGTTTTTGAGTAGTAAGTGGAGATGAAATCATCACGCTTTATAGTTATTTTACTTAACATGTGATGCAAATGTTAAGAGGTCTAAATCTTAAAGACACGCAAATAAAGCAGCGCCAATAGCATTAATGCGTAGTGCTCACGCACGTTAAAGAAAGTGTCTTTCTGTCCCTACAAGACTGCTTTTTTACTGTACAGGGAAGCAGCTCTTAAATACACAAATATTCAGGTGTAGAGTACACCTGGGAGATTTACTTCCTCTAGAGTCTCTCAAGTTCAGTCGCAAAACCTTTCATGCTTGCAGAGAAACTGAAACCTGTTAAATGTGATTTAGTGATTGGACGACACCCACAAGCCGCATGCCCAAACATGTGAGTCAAAATAAGCAAATGAGTTCTGAGCTGCACTGAAGCCGTAAACATAGGCACTAATCAATATGTGGTGCCTGTAGAATCATAAATGAAAGCTTTGTTACACATTGTTTCATATGATTGACTGACAGACAAAGTTGGAATCTGAGCAAAAATTATATAAATAAAAAACGTGTTTTATTAATGGTCTGGTCACTTCAGAGATTTTTGGCACTATTGCATCTTTTTCTTCAGACAAGTGAGGAAAGAAAATGTCCAAAATATATATTTGCATATTTATTTTACTGCCTTTTATTTACTGGACATGCAAATCAGTAGGAGTTAAGTAAATAGGTAGTCTCTGGGGCTGATTAGGATATTTAATTCTTAAATGGCAAAATAATTTTTCGTTTGTTTCCTTTTTGGTTTTTGGATTTTCCCCAGCTCTTGGCAGTATATTTTCTCATTTTTTGAAGTGATATAAAAAAGAATGTTAAAATCTAGTGGTGAAAAAGTGTAAATGAAACAGCAATATGAAAAAGGAATTACAAACACAGCTTTATATCCAACGTTCAGCATTCTGTTATGGAAATGTATGCAAACTGATTTAGATTTACATAGATTCATAGCTTCATTTTCATAGTTAAGCATAACACTGCCACTTGTGTGTGTGTGTGTGTGTGGTGTCTGTTATTTTGTTTTATATCCTATTCAAGTGTCTTGATAAGGGTGCTTTGCCAACATCTGACACAAAAACAGCTCCACTGTGTTTTAGCATTGGTTCTCCAACTCGCTGCACTCCTCTGTGATGGATCACCATTCTAACTAAAGATGTTCCCTCGAAGACTTTATCTAAAATCTAATCTCCCATAAATGTATATTTAGGCTGAGAGCTGGTGATACCCAGAGGGCACCCTCATTAGAGCAGACATGTTTCATAAGCGGATAAAGATGTTTACTCAGAACTAATTTTAAGTCATTTGCGGTCACCCTTACCTCTAAGAGGACACGTGAACCCAAACAACGCCCACAAAATGCCTCCATCCCACCACATAACAGGGCCACTGGACCCCCTCATTATAGGGTCAAGAGTTCTATTTTTTTCCTCTAATATGTCACCCATCTTCACATGGTTGAGCAAAAACACCACTTAAAGACACTTGGCTCACCGGTGCCCCCAACAGGACTTAAATTGTAAAAATCTAGAAGGCATAAGGAGGAAAAATATTATCTGTGGCATCATTTAATACATCTTCTGATAAATAAGCTACCTGAGCTATAACAGTGTCTTCGTTGCTGGTGTGAAAACATTACGCAGTCACGCCTGTAGCTGCCATGAAGGACGCAGAGGTCACATCCTCGGTATTTTTCTGGGAATTTAGGGTAGTTGGGGGGTTACATTCAACAACTGCATGTGGTGACATTTGACGTATGTTTATCAAAACATTTTTTTTCAACTGCTGCCTTTTTTTATATAG
Organism: Tylochromis polylepis; assembly: GCA_015107715.1. NCBI lineage: Eukaryota > Metazoa > Chordata > Actinopteri > Cichliformes > Cichlidae > Tylochromis > Tylochromis polylepis. The sequence goes on from VVHJ01052308.1 coordinate 19,662, forward strand.
GAAATTAGGCCACCTCCTATCGCTTATAATACAGTCAATGTGGACAGGCATTTCAAAATGGAGTAGTGATTAATGGTTCGTTGTGGGGGTCTCTATTTATCTTCTGTAGTTGTCACATATCAGTCTCGTTATCTAATCTGGAAACCAGCCAGTAAATACGAAAAGAGCTGGCCTTAGACTGCATTATCTCCGGGGCTGTTTCTCTTATCTTTAAACGTCCGAGTCTTCTGACATATATGGATAAGCCCGTCACCCTGCCGCCTGACAATACAGTCCCAAAATAATCTGAGCGACCACAGCTGAGGCCCGCTCGGCGCTGCACGCTGCTCCGCTGACGCCGACGCACTGGGAAGGAAAACAGCGAAATCTACCCTCAGTAATGACCAAATTCAGCTACTCTGACTATTTGTCTCAGTTCCGTTATGCCGGCAATAACGCTGTGTCGCGACTACGAGGGGATAGGAGGAGAGGAGACGGTGAGAGCGACGGCACGTCAGAACCGGAGTGAGTCTTTTGTTGTTGTGTGGATTATTTGAGGCTGTCTGTGTTCGTGAGTGTGTGTGTGTCAGAGAGAGGGTGATGGTGGCTCTTGTGTGCAACTGAGGTCTTCTGCGTAAATAGCAAAAAATAAAAATCACACATTCTGGATTATTAAAGAGCAAATCAGCTGTGTTTTTTTCTTCTCTCAATTAAGATTATGATGATAATCACTAAATGTACAGATTCAGTACAAAGAGTCAGTAAAGCATTTCCTATAGGGTTCTGGTGTCTTTATAAAATTACACTTGATTGTATTCAGGCTACTTAATGTTTTAGGGTTTTTTTTTCCCCCCCCTCCTTTCAAGGGATGTTGATCCTGTGGTCTGTGCCATCAAAAGAGGAGATGTGGAAACTGTCAGAAATCTGACAGCATCTTCTCACTGGGCGCTGAAGGAGAACAATAATGGATGGATACCTTTGCATGATGCTGCCTACCGTGGAGAGGCTGAGTGCTTGAAGACCCTGTTAAGGGGTAGGTGATTGAAAGTCTCAAAGAATTATCTCAGAAATTTCATTTGTCACCTTTGAATGAATCACATGTTAAGAAAAGAAAGTTAAATCTATTGCAGGAGGACTTTTAAATTGCCATGTGTGCTTGTTTTGTTTAACATGTGTATTTTCTGTTCTAGCCCTTCCAGGCTCAGTAGACAAGCGCACATTGCAGGAGCAGACAGCCTTGCTGCTTGCGGTGTCTTGTGAACACTTGGCCTGTGTGCAGTGTCTTTTGGAAGCAGGTGCTGACCCTGACATCAGCAGCAAGAGCAAAGAAACACCTTTGTACAAAGGTACAGCTGTGGGCTAAGAATTTCTTACAACAGCTTATATGGAGCCAGGCTGACTCGTGTCTTTTGTGTCTGTCCAGCATGTGAGCTTGAGAACGTAGACATGGTGAACCTCCTTCTCTCTAATGGGGCCACTGTGAACCAACGGTGTGCCCAGGGCTGGACAGCCCTTCATGAGGCTGTATCCAGAAACAACACAGAGATCTGTGAGATACTGTTAAGAGCTGGGGCTACAATTAATCCATCTAATACCTACACCATCGCACCACTGGTTGTAGCAGCTCAGCAAGGACAGATGACAGCACTGTGTTACCTTATTGAGAAAGGTACAAAAAATATTACAAGTTTTCATGTTTATGATCTCAAGTCAAATATACCATAAAAGAAAAATGATTGGGTTTTTTTGTTTTTTGTTTATTTTAGGCGCAGATGTCAACATGCAGACATGCGATGGTGTTACGGCGCTGCATGAAGCGAGTAAAAATGGCCACACTCAAATTGTGGCCCTTCTGTTGACCAAAAACGCAGATGCCAACAAACCGACAAGCTCAGGACTACTGCCTTTGCACATTGCTGCTCAGTATGGCCATGACAAGTAAGTTCAAATACTAACACTTGCAAAATGGGTGAAATTATAATGATAAAAAAAATACTGATTAGTATGTAAAATTTGTATTTATATCCTAAACTTATTGTTAGAATATGCAATGGAGTGGTTGTTGTAAATGGCACTGTAAGCTCTCACTTCTCTGTGTTTGTTGTGTTCACTTTACATTAACATCCTTTTGCTTTGTGTTCAGGATTGTATCCCAGCTGGTCTCGGTGACAAGTCGAGCCATGCTCCGGCACAGTTGGATCAGCCCCCTCCACCTGGCAGCCGAGCACAATAGACACACTGTAGCAGCTGTGCTACTGAAGACAGGTGCAGATGTAAATGCCACACTGCCCCACAGCCACTCCATCAAGTATGCCGATCGACGCACTACAGCCCTCTACTTTGCTATTGCTAACGGCAGCACCAAAACAGCAGAGGTGTTGCTTAATGCCGGTGCTAGTCTAACCCTGGATCCAGTCAGCCCTCTGCTGATGGCTGTGCGTCAGGGTTGTGTCAGCACTGTGTCTTTACTGCTGGAAAGAGGAGCTGATGTAAATGCAAGCATCCCAACTTGTACTACCACATTCCCAGCTCTTGTTGCACTTTGTCTGAATAATCTGCCTCTACTCAAGTGCCTCCTAGACAATGGCTGTGATGCGCTCTCCTGTTTTACATGCACTTATGGCAGTGCCCCTCACCCAGCTGCAGGACAGTCCAATATAATAACTGCTGGCAGTAATGGATATGCTTTGCAGAATGGCAGCATGCTTCCTCTAAATTGCAATGAGCCTTCAGAGAGGATAACACAGGTATACAAAAAGAGCAAAAAGCTGTTCATATATTTTAACATAACAAAAATATGTATGTTCTTTTTCAGTCATGTAAATTTATATGATTTTCTTCTTTAGTTCTGTGAGTGGATCTCAACACCAGTAATGAGTAAATGGGCCGGGCCAATTATAGACTTGCTGCTAGAGTATGTTGGCCATGTTCAGCTGTGCAGCAAGCTCACTGAACTGCTGGACAGCCGTGAAGAATGGCACGTTGTCAAGAGGAAGTTGTGTAAGTATCAGATAGAAACATGTCTCTTTCACTCTTTTCTTTCATGTCCTCACGCGTGCGTTGAATGCAAATGTGGTCCACAAGGAAGCAAGCGACAAGCCTCTTTATCTTTCCTTTTTGTCTTGTCTTTAGTGTCACCATGTCCACTGCTGCACCTCTGTAGATTAAAGATTCGGACCCAGATGGGGAGACACAGACTGAGATCTATCACAAGCTTACCTCTGCCAAACAGACTAATCAGATACCTGAGCCATGCTGACTGACTTTAAAATGAACCTCAAGCAATATAGTCCTCAGAGATAAGACTATATTTATCTTCTCGTGGTTCTTTTATTAGTTGTGTCTGAGATCTTGAATCTGTAAATGTTCCTCTCAAATAAATTCTACGTGTATAAATATCTATTTATAATATATGTGATGTGACAATAAGCCTCTTTAATCTGTCCTTCAAAATGTGTGTGTGTGTGTGTGTGTGTGTTTTCCCTTTGGAAAAAAAATGATCTTGTGCCCAAAGGAGTTCTTAAGGGAAGTTGAATCATTTATTTAAAAATAAAAGTCATTGTTTCAAATGTGCCTATCAAACGTTACTTTGACAAAGAAAGGTGATTCTCATACTTGAAAGAGGAAACTAAAACAGGATGTTTGGATTCATTCTATGACTTTTTTGACTTAAAAAAGGAACAATCATCCTCTGTAGACACCTAAAAGTAGAAACCTTTTACCTTATTGTCAATTTTCAGGCATAAGACTGGCATGAAAGTGAAGATGACGAAATTATTCAGTGCAATTTAGTCCTTTAGGTTTAAAAGACGAAAATAGATGAAGCATTTCAATAAGTGCTGGAGGAAGTATCTCATTTTAAAATGCTGAAAGAGAAACGCTGAAAGTCATTAGTCCTATTTACACGCGTTTTGTGTGATGGGTTCATTTAGTGAGTTAATTAAATGAACCCAAACACACTGAAGATTGGTGACTGAGCGGTGGGCTTGGTCGGTATGGGTTTGACAACAACGTGGGTGTGAATTTTCTGTCCATAAGGATGCTCGGATCTCTCCGTCTCAGTCCCTGCTGCTTTGCTCCACAATCCCAGGGGCGGATGAGGGACAAAAATGTGATTGTGAAGGATCTGGTGTCCGTGGTACTGGAAGGGGCAGCAGCCGCACACGCTCACACAGTGGTGAGAGGTCACGTCCAGTTTCAGCGTCTCTTTATCCGCCGAGCTGCGCCGGCTGCACGCAGATATTGCGGCCTTTGCGTCGTCATCAAAACTTAGTTTCCTCTTTTCATTTTCAGTTCCCTCCGATGTGCCTGCATGGCTCCTTTTCATTCCTAAATATGAGTGCTCCCTCTTAGTTGGGGTCAACTTAGGTTCCTCCCAAAATGAGGCCGGTAGCTGGCGTTTCCTCATAGGCACCTGCTCCACAGAGCTCCCCAGGTGATCCACATCCTGCCCACCAGAGCTGACCTTTTCTGCCACACTCTGGTGGACAGTCCCCACCGGTTTGGCGCACCTATATTCCACAGACCTGTGCGTGTGGCATCGTGGGACTCTGGAGTATTTTTGAGAGAAGCGCTTCAGTTGTTTCTGCAGATATTTCCGGTGATCCACGGAGCGCCTGCACGGAGCGGACTTATCTAGGGCCGCCTTAATGTCGCTGGATGCCAAATTTACAAAATTGAGTAAAGTTTTGACCTCACTGTCTGCATTTGCCATATTGTATGTTCAGTTTGTTCAGTCCATGTTAAAATAAGCAATCCGCCGTCAGGATCTAAAGAGAAATGAGAAACACGCGAGTCACGCAATCAAGCCTCAAATGAGCGAGATGCTTAATATTACAGATTAATAACCTGTTACTCACACCCCTGCTGGATCAGTTCAGATTCTCTCAGTCTAACCACAGACTTCTCCCAGGCTGCAGTATAGGAGCATTTCAACAAGTTGAATGAATATAAACTCCTTGTAGTTATGGTGCTTCCCTTGAACCAATCAGCGACCCCAGGCCTCTTACAATGCACCCCAATCAGCTTCCAAGCGCCCTGGTATCAAATTCTTCACCATCGCAAATTGTTGTCATGGAGATCTGGAGGGGGGAAAGCCGCTGAGGGGATGCGATATTTCTCCTACAAGATGATTTCTGCTCCGAAAATAGTACATGTGCACTTAAAAAACGAGTGCGAATTCTTGTCGAGCATGCTTTCATCATAACCTGATATCAGCGGTTAAAGTTGAGTTTCTAACACATATCCCCGTTATTCCCTCCCCAAGAGTGATGTCAGCTGTAGGATTTGGTGAGGGGTGGTGGGATCTGAAGAGTGCATAACCATGGAAAGGGTCTTGAAGGCTCAAGAATCTTGTCTTTCTGTTTGCCCCCTCAATCGAGCGACACAAAGGCTGAATTACTCATTCAAACCTCGCGGGACAAAGGGAAAGGAGCTGGATAGCACTCCTGCATTTGTAGTCAAACATTTAGAGACTTAAATCGAGTCGTCATGAAGGAGAAAGAGTCGGACAAAGCCCATAGAATTGCCATCAGCAAACATTTTCCTGTGTCATATTATGGGGTCTCCATGGCTCCCTCTGGCCCGCGGACAATAGCACAAGTTTGCACACTCGAATACTGTCACCCTGCCAACGGCAACAAGGGCCCAAAACAGGACAATCCCCAGAGAAAGCATGGGCTCGGCGGGGAAGGTTGCAATAGAGGAGGGAAATGGGACTTGTGAAATGCTAATTGAGCTTCATCCCCTTATTGAAGTGGAAAAAGAGTACCTATCGTTCCACTGAACCGCGGCAGCAGTGGAATGAGATGTGAGGGAACTGTTTGTCTGGTAACACCTCATGGCTCCTATGCTATGGAGCCAGGAGAGAATTTTTTTTAAACTATCCGCAGTCTATATCAAGGCTACAGACCGTTTACTCGGTTAACTGCGGGCCACATGATTGATTGCCTCATTCACTTAGTTTGGGGTTGTGTGAGGAGAGCCCTGCTGCAGGTCTATATGTGCATCGGCCGGTCTATCTTTTTAACGGCGCATCCCTCTTGTTCTGAAGAGGCAGTGGGACTCTATTGTACTCATCTCTTCTTCCTCCCTTCACCTCTCTGTTCAGCTGAAAAGGCCAATTAACAATGCGGCTCCCCCTCCCCATGGCCTGTCACCCCACTCCTGTGCTTTTGAAGTGAGGAAGAATGAGAAAGAGAAAGAGGAAGCATAGTGGCATCCATAAATACTGGGTGGTGGCTGAATTTATTTTTTTTATATCTTTATTTAATTATTTTTTATTTACAGAAGTTCTGGGGGAAAGAACGAACCTCTTGGCACATTTTTGTTTACTTTATCCAGTTTATACCGGTGCAAAAGGTGTCACGTCAGTGTGTCTGCTGTCCAGCTTTGAAAAACAGAAACAAAGAGGTCATTTTAAATCCTGCCAAAGATATACACCTAATTTGTATGTGTTTGCTGTCCATACAAACAAACCCAGAAAAAAAACCTGCAGCCAAAACATGTTATGTGCCTCTGTAGTAACAAACTACATCATCATCTTTGCCATTTTTGCCAAAACCCAATAAGAAGAAGCCCAGGGCTCTAATACATCTGTAATCTTGCTACCTCCATTGTAGAAGCTGCCCATCCTGCATCCATTAGTGAAACTTATGGTAAGTACCTTACCTCTTGCCTTTGCTCAAAAATAACTACAATAAGATGACACTGCTTTGATCTGCAGGGAAGAAAATAAGTGTAACAGCAGCACAAAGCAAAAATCAGGCAGAGACAGGGAAATAAAAATAAAACTGTACCCATATAACACAGCAGGGTTTGCAGAACCATAAAGATTATACTTTTCTTTAACAGGGAATAGGAGTTACAGCTAAATGTAGAAGTACCAGTAGATAAGGTCATTCATGTCCATGTGTGCGTCTACAAATCTAGAAGCTTTTTCTTGGTAAGATGTATCTATTTTCCCTTACTAAAGAGTTAGGGAAAGCCACGTGCAGATGTAAAATAAGGAGTAGATTGAAAAACACTGTCCAATAAGTCATCAGCTGTATTCTGATATTCCTCAGAATATCATGGCTTTCTCTTAAACATCCTTCCAGTGGTACTTGTGTTGTTTTATTGCAGTACAGGCTAACTTAAATAACAAACCCAAGCTTAATATATCCACCAGCTCCAATAATAATGTGTCAATAAACAACATAACCTCTTGTTTAAATCGCCTTGAAGTCATGTGTTGCCAGGTTTTTCCACTAGATGGCAATCTACCTTCACTATGATGCAGCCCAGCATGAATACAGTACACATCTCACGTTATACCTGCACACTGATATAATACAAGAATAAAATAACACAAGAAAACTACAGATGATACAAATAAAAACTGTTTAAGCTTATTTTATATAAATGTTTGTTTTCCTTTAATGACAGAGGGCTTGTGATTTTTTACTTCTTATTTTTTCTTGTTCTGATAAAAACATTATGTTGGGGTGCTCTTTGTTTTATACAGAGAGGCAGATTAAGTATCTTGGCAGGATGATAAGGCTGAAAGACCACAGTAATTACATAGAGAGGTTTTCTTATCTGAGTTTTAAAGGCCTATGATGTATGTTGTGGCAAATTGCTGCTTGTTGGAATGAGGTGAGGTAGCAGGAAGGAAACAGGAGGATGTAGTGCTTTTCTCTTGTCAGATAATCAATATTGGGACAGACTGTAGGGGAGATGGATGGACTGAACTGCTGGCAGACCATATGCCAAATACAGGCTTGTTTTATCCTCCAAAAACTCTGAAAAATCTCTGCACTGCACTGCATTTTCAAATGCAGCCTAACAGCAGCTATGGATTTTCCACTCTAAAAGTAATTCACGGCCCTTTGCATGAGCTCACTTCTTTATTGCCCGTGAAGAGCTTTTTTCATAGGCACGACATGTGATAAATGCTCGGCTGCAACAACAAGGCTTTAAGGCTAGATGCTGAATCCACTGATCTTAATCCAAAGTTGTTTAAATACTCGGCTTAGATGTTATTTGGTATGAACGGGCTTTGACACAATTGGCTGTCACTTCTGTTATTTTAAACTGCAGGCAGTTCTTCCAAGCAAAAGACAAGTCACATGGGCGCCACAGTAGATTGGAGATTTATGAAACATGAATTAGCTATGAAAATCACACACAGGCTGGGAGGCAGGTTTGTGCACTGCACGAGCAAAGAAAGTGTCCTGCAAAATCGACTCATCAGGTTCAAACATGTTCTTAGCAAGCTCTTAGCAAGACAGTAGGGAGCTTCAGAGGTGATTTTTAAAGAGTTGCAAAGATCTCTTGAGATTGCAAGAAGATGTGTGGCAATTATTCAAGTACTACAAAATGGTTTATCACATAATGAGGTCTTTAAAATGTGAGAAATACCTCCTTTAAGCAGCTGAAAATCCTGAGGGGTGAGAGGTTTGACCAGGCCACAGTCATTACATCATCTTCCAGCTCTGAAACTCTGATCAAGTAGGTAATGCATCAGCACTAGAGAACTAGCTGATCAATAAATCATTTAATGTGGCTAAAAAATGTATTAGCTCTGCCTCCCTAGTGACACCAAGATGAACACTTTGGATTTTATTCCTGTCCTGTCAATCAGCTGTTACAACAAGTGAATGTCACGTTGGCTTTCTAGTACCGACTGAGGGCTCTGAGGTAATTTCATAACTGTCCCTAGTGAAGACCACCAACAATATTATGCAACTGAGCTCTTAAAAACTACCCACTCCATAGTCTGATTCTCTACACTCTGCCCTGCAGCATCACCTCTTATAAACGACATCAGTGTGGGTCAAAGGTGTTGTGATGACAGCAATAATAACAAGAAGAAACTCATGTTTTAAAATAAGCCCATTCGTATTTTTGAAACTGTTATAATTGATCGGGTTGTTGAGCATTAGCAGTAAATGCCAGGTTACATCAGTATTGTTTATCTCAGCCTACTTTGGGACACTGGACCAGAGAGTGTTCTCGCAGGCACACAGCACATCAAACACGGGCATAGCAGTGCTTTCAGTCGGTAGGCGTCTTGCACTCTCTCTCCCTAGCCTTCCACTTGACTTTAATTTGCTCTAGTACGCGTCATCTTTACAGACTCGCCTCCACGCATTGTGGGCTATACTTTCTGCCTGGCCCATTATTATTATGGGTTTTTTTTAAAAGAAGGAAAGAAAAAAAGGGGGGGAAAAAATCAAACACAGACATAAACAAGCAAACAAGGCAAAACAAACAAAGCCCAGCTGACATTACCGACGCCTTCATAACCACATGCCCTTCCCTCTTTGATTTTTGGGGGCACTTTTTAAGAAGCGGAGGGCGAATTTGTTTGAGCACACGTTGTCAGGATGAGCTGATGTGAGCGCTGCATCAAGTGCGCGGTGGTGATGCTCCCGTATAAAACAGCCCGCCGTATTTTGGCACAGAGGAGGATGCATCACTTTAACCCTCGGCTCTGCCCTCCGGACTCGCCCATACAGTGTTCAGCTTAGATAAGTTGAGAGGGGATGTGTGATGCCATTGCAAGGAATCCTACCACTCGATATTCCCGAGGATCTCTCTCGGTTCGTTTTTTCCTTCAACTTCGATGGCTTGAGTGGTCCATTTGCGCTCATGCTTGCAGCCGAGGAGGGATGTAAGGTACGGGCATCTACCGCCCTCACATTGCACGGAGTAGCGGCGTGATTCAGGTCGTTATCTGAGTGCCAGAAAGCAAAAAACTACTTTCGAGATGTGAATTATCGAGATTTGCCACTCATTCCACCGGCTCGCCTGTCCTATGCTATCGACAACGGGATTTCAAGAGGAAAATGATTGTGGCATAAACTATTTCTGGAGACGCCTGTCACAGATATCGCCGCTGAACTGGATAGGGTGGATGGTTATTTCCCAAACAGTTCAAGCCTATGTATACTGCATTCATTTGTTGGAAACGCTGCCTAGTATCTTCGAGAATAGCGCAAGAGGAATGCTGTGCCAAGATCTAATGCCATTTACTTTAAGTTTTTGGCCTTTTTTCTTCGGTCATTGCCTTCTCTCACTGTTGTTACTCTCGTGCCAGGTAAGGATCACGTCCAGGCGCGCCACTTGACAATTTACGCATGAGAAGAGGTTACACTGATGTAACTTGAGTTTCATTTACTGATGGACTATGGATAAGAGCTGTGGGGCTAATAACCTTTTCCAAGTAACTTGTGTGCTCATTAAGATGCATTGCCATATCATACCTGCTTACACTTGGTGGGATCACCGCTCCAGAGCACACCTGTGTTGAGGGAATGCTGGCAGGCAGGCATGTGTAGTGAGTTTGCAGCAGGTCATGAGAAATGCAGCTATGCACAGGTACACACACGGGCACTCTGCTTTTTTGTTGTGTGAACACGGAGTAACCAACTGTGTTTATATGATAACAACATTCAGTTATCCCACCAGGATCCCTGCAGCAGGCATATGTTAGTGATGAGTATTCTAACCTCTGCCCCATGCTGCTGCCTACAGATAGTGGTGAGCAGTTGTTCACGCGCACGCAGTGTTGCCAGGGTTCATGTGTAATGTGATCTGCTTGAGTTTCCAAGTCCACCCACGCACACTCCTCGGGGCAGCCTGCTGCCCACTCTGTTGGTGGGTGGTTTCTTACAGGGAGCGGGCTGCAGCCGTATACGTGATACTATTTTACATGTACTACATGCACAGCAGCCCCAGTGACAACAACACTGGAGCTGCGATATGAAAAGAATGCTGAGAGGATATCCACTGTGCTACAAACTAAGAGGCTGCTGAGTATTCAAGCATCTCCATTTGTGCTGCACAGTATTGTGCTGATGGTACTTCTGAGTAATGCAAGGGACACAGCCTCAGTCCTTTCAATCTCTCTTTCTCTCCCTCTGTCTCTTTTTTTCTCTCACCATAAGGGAGAGCTCCAGAGGTCATGCTCACGGACTGTGGCGGAGAAAGTTAGTGAACAGTGCCAGCTGGCATGCCACTGTAGAAGATACCCTCCCCTTCCACCACCACCGCCTCCACCGCCGCCCCCGCGGCTACTGGGCACCACAGGTAAGGCTTCCAGCTCACCCTCCAAGCTTTCACAGCTGTTTCCCTCCAAGTCCGTCTCACTCTGTCTGCTCTCGGCCCACAGTTGGATCTTGTTCCTAGCCAGACGCAGGTGTCGGGCAAGTGGCTAGTCTGAAGAAACTGAGAAACTGTTTTGACGTGAAGTGTTTCCATTTATGTACACGGGGAAAATGCACCATCAACCTCTTGAGATTAACGTGTGAGTGCTCGTGCACGGGTGCAATTTTGCACTCGTGTGTCTGTGCGTGTGTTACAGCCAGCAGGATGTTGACAGCTGAACACAAGACTAATATATACTGGGTCTGACCCTGGGGAGTACCCGGCTGCCTGTGAAATCCATGCCTGCTGGGCTGCCAAGCTCAGCGGATCAGTGGTAGGGTTTCCCCCCCCCGGAGAACCCCTGATTAAAACACAGATGAGTTAATTAAATTAGCTATAATTTGTTAGAGATAAGGGGCTAATGATCCAGCCCAGTAGTTCCAGCTTTGTTTTGAAGTTGAGCTGGCAGCAATAAGTGTGCGTGCGTGTTAGTGCTCATATACAACAAGCTTGGATATCTGTGTTGCTCCAGCGCCTGTTGTGGCAGCGCTCCCCTTCCCCTTCCCCTTTTGTCTCACTCTGAAGTGCTAAATCTATTGAGCGAAAGGCAAACATATTTAACAGGCCTGCTTGCTGAAAGTTGATATGATTTGTATTTCATCTCAGGCACCTTAATGAACAGTGCTGAAATATGGGACAGGTGTTTTGCTGATGATGCAGCTATTACTGTGATTCTTTAGAATCACTCATCCTGAGCCCTTCGTATTACAAGGAGGGGGGAATACTTAATCACGGAGCAGTGGAAGGACTTTAATCAATCAGCTTCAATGTGTTTTTTTTCTGCCTGGTCAATGCAAATGGACCTCCTTTTTCCCCTGACTCACTATGTGAGTTACCTACAAATCCAGAGTTATAGACTCTTCTGTGATTGTTGTCAAGGTCACTGCATGAATCCTGCCACAACCATCTGACTGCAAGTGAAGGTGGGCCTTTGAATGCCCAGCTACAGCTAATACAAGCTTGGACCTCTGAGTGCTGCCTCCACATGATCTGATCCCGCCCAAAAAAAACCCCCCAAAAACAGCAATATGTCATGTTAAATAAGATAAGTGGATCAATTTTCATTTCTTTTTATCTTTACACAGATATGTTTGCAATGGGTGGAGACACCATTAATATTTCATTCAAAGGGAGTTTTTTTGTCATCACATTTTTCATGCATAATTATCTAAATATTCCTTCATCAGCCCAATTTGCAGAGCACTTTGAGCTGAAAATGTACTTTAAGCTGTCGTCTTTAAAATGCAATGAATTTGCACAGCTAACATGAAAACTGGGACAATGGCTGGGACCACATCTATCAGATAAAAGTCTAATAAAACTGAGGAAAAATTGGCACAGTTAAAGAAGTGTCTGCATGCTAAAAATGGTATCTGAGGTCCCTTGAAAGGAGTGTGCTCTATCACAATAAAGTAGATCCTTACCACTGACTGAATTAAATCCTACAGCCGTTGACAAAACGAAGGATTAAAATGGAAGTTTGGCTGAGAGGGGCTTTTAAATTCACAGTGACTTATGATGTGGTGTGCTGTACCAGGGAGAGCCATACCTTTTTATTTGCTGTGTAGAAATGTGCTGTGTTGGAAAAATAGTCTTCAGCATTACTCAGGAGTATTTGCTGCTATGGTGTAAGCCCATTCGTCTCATTCATAACAGAAATCCTCTACATGCAGGAGGAGCTTGTTATTTTATGTACAGAACAGGGTATTTTCTCCTTGAATGATAGGTAGATATGCTCATGACAAACAAAGACCGTGGGAGAGCACAGGATGCTGCAAAACAAGACGAGAGAAATTCTGCAATACAGATACGAAGATGCTGATGCACACAATGTTATACAACATTCCTGGTGAGTGATCTTATTCCACGAATCTAAGTGGAAAGAGCAGGAGGTTCGTGCAACAGTAATTGGTGTGGACAAGAGTGCTGGTGTAGGGAAGGCTGACAGGACCTTAAATGATTCATGGTGTCGGGTTGGATATCTTTGAACATTGCACCTAAGACCTAAAGAACGGGCGAGGACACAAATGCATCCCAGCTCAAAGAGCACAGGAGAAAAATCATCTCGTTTCTCTTTCACTATTGTGTTGTTTAAACGTTAAGCCACTTAATAAGGATCAAAATGCAAAACAGAAGTCAGCATTGTGGCTTAAGTGTAAATATAATTAATGCATTTTTCATAATATGGTTACCTTTTTCAATGATGTGATTTAATGCATTCTGTTTATTGTCTTCTTCTATATCGACACCTCTCTCTTCCTGCTGCCCCCTTCTCTCTGTTTCTAAGTGGAAAAGCCCAAGGTGCAGTTGTGGAGGCCGTGGTGGATGGAGATGGACATCGTAGTTCTCGGAACGGTGGGCTGTGCCTCAGTTATCTTCCTCCTCTCAGCTATCATCATCTGCTACAAAGCTATCAAGAGGTAAGAAGCCACCCTAACATATTTAATTCTGTTTGTTTAACATTGTAATTAAAACCTCACATATTTCCAAAATATTTTAAAGCAAGGACTAACTGAAATAGAAGTCAGTCATGGATGGAGACAGGCGGGTAAATAGACACGTGTCCTGCCTTTTTGTTAGGGTTATGCCATTGCCCCCCTAGGTCATACTGAGGTCAGAGGTTAGGTGGGTTGTAAATATCCACTACATTGAGTCACGCAGAAATATCCTATATGCTGAATTAATTTGCTGAAGTGCAAAATGACATAACAATGCTCTATTGATTTTAATTCACATAAAAGTCTGAAGCATCCAACAATGGCAGCTGGAGTCATAAATGTGAAAGCAAGAGCCAAGTAAAGGAATCCCAACACACTGCTGTTGCAGCATTTTTCACATTTGACTTATTAGAAAAAAAAAAGCCAGTGTGAGGTTTTAGCCTGCGGCACAACCAGACCCAGTTCTTTTGGTGCCGTTCAGGCAGCACGGTGTCACACGTGCACGCCGACGTTTGCTTAATGTTCACAGATATTTCAAAAATGCACATTCACATCTGAATCGTGCCAGGTTTGCAAAGAATACTTGCGTGCACTCATCCATAAACACACAATATTTTTACACGCACTCATTCATCATCTTGGCGTGTTTCATAGTCCATAACTAACCACGTGAGAACGCCATGTGTGCAGAATTAGGCATTAAATCAAGAAGCTACTTCTATGTTTTATGCATATGTATTTAAAAAGATCTAGTATCCTACCTTCTTATATTTATGGGACTATATTAAGCCTGCATGCCAGATATGGCTTTCTTCAGCAGAACTCTATTTCTCCTTTCTTTAAACAACAAATAGGCAAAGTCAGGCAGCGGAAGTAATGGGCGGTTGGCTCAGGAATTCATTATGGCAATTCTCCAGCCCCCTGTGTAGCCAAGGGGCACCTTTTTTAATGCAGCAGTGGTAGGAAAGTGTTGTTGCAATATGGGCTCTAGCCCCAAACCCAAGTCATTATTTATGAATTAATTTGCGCAGTCATTCAGTCGCAGGCCACATCTTTTATACATGCAAGCAGGTCGTGTCCTGAAGCTCTGTGGGCTCTAGACTGCAGACTTTGTGCCACGCCAAGCTGCCCTCTACTCAGAATGAGAAGGGAATATACACAGGTCCAGACTAGGCTCATTAGACATTCATTAGTCAAAGCCAGTTGCAGAGCAGTCCAGGGAAAGGTGTGACTGCTTTAGCATTGGTCTTGGATTCTCTAATCATCCATCATTCCAGAGGGGAAAAGAGAGGAAACAACACAGCCAAAAAGGACAGATAAAGTGTTGTCTACCAAAGCGAGCAAAGGCAGTAATTCAGCATCTCAGTCAATAACAGTGTGAAAAAGGGTTTGTCAGTGAGAAAAACACAGCCCAGTTATATATAGCCCTCCCAGCTCCTCAGTGCTCCGGGCTTTCCCAATGAAAATCAGCTGGACGAGGGCCAAGGCCTGAGCATTACAGACAGTGGAAGAGCGAGCACTGCAGGTCCCAGCCCTCCTGGCCTTTTGTTATTTTTTGTAATCTTTTCTTGCCAGTCATCTGTCAGAAGCAAGCGGGACTGAAAAGAAAAAAAAGAACACTTCCACACAATCCTATTCAGAGTCCACAGCACCAGAGAGGCTGGTGTGCAAGCACAGAGAGGAGGATTCAGGCACACGCTGCTTTTCAGTGTTGCTGTACCATCCAAAGCAAAAGAGATGATACTGCAGTCCAGGCTGTCAGCCATCCAAGGCGCCAAAACAAATAAAACTCAGACCAACTGACTAATGAAGCTAGATGCTTTTCCCAATCACTTACCGCTCAGGGAGGCTTGTTCAAAGACAGATAATGCATCCCAGCTGGTCCTTTTCAAGGGTAACACAGAACATCCAAAATACTCAAAAACCAAAACGGAAAATGCTACAATATTTGCTCACGCATCATTAATCTCCCTTTGTTTTATTTTCGAAATCGCTAAACCGGAACCATCAAAACTGGTGACAGACTTTTACAGTCTGTTTTGTAATACATTTGCTTTGAACCATACCATGTTACTCTAATTTCCAGATGGCTGGAGTAATTGTAAACAGCCCAACACATGTCCTAATTTCACCATCATACATTCCCCAAACTTCAAACAGGAATGTGCGCTGTGATTGCACAGCTTTGATATGAAATATTCATCTAACCTGTGAAGTGTTGTGTTGCCACCTGCCATGTGTCAACAGCATGGCATCTATTATTGAAGGCCCGGGCAGAGGTCGGCTTGAGGCCCCAGTGCTCTGCCCTGTGTGGTGGCCCAAAGCGACATGGTCAGTCAGTGCGGAGATTACATCCTGAGAAAAATAAACAGGGCCGAAGCGGCTTCCAGGAATCTGTAGCTCACCGGTGTCAAACAGCACAGAGATCCTATCTTGTTCTCTTACTTTGCTAAATCTTATGTGGAATCATTAAGGCATGCCAGACTTCTGTTTATTGCTTTTTCATCCGTTTTCAATCCTATTCAGTTGCGACTTAGAAAAAAGTCCTTTTTATCTTAAATTTAACTGGCTGTGCTTTTTAACAAGGCTAGGAAAAGCCCAATATAATGAGGGACATTAAAAAAGTTCTGTGATTCCACCCATAAAGAGCAAAAAACATCACTGATTAAAATCATAGCAGCAGTCCGCTTTAGAGCCATCTCTGCTCTGGACTACTTCCAGCGCTCGTGCTAATTTTAGATGGCTCCTGTTCTGTCCACTTGCACATATGCATCTGCAATGCGTTCTGGATCTCCTCCACTGTGTGGAGCCTTTCAACTTCAATTGCATTTTGTGGAAGAGGACAAAGCAAGGCAGGTGGTGAGCGAACATTGTGTTGATGTGGCTAAAAGCTCCTGCCTTTTCAATACACTGTGAGTACAGGGTGCCCAGTATAAGGTTCAAATTTTCCCTGCAGTGTCTCAGAACATCACAGTACAGTCTCTACCTCGAGAGTCTGACCCTGGTGGATGAATTCATAGTGAAACTTTAAAACATGAGCATACTACTCACGTGATGACCCTCCTCCAAGGAGCGCACTGCTGAAGACTCAGCTCCCGTTACTACTGTTGATATTTAACGTGAAGGAGGAGTTCCTTTCACATAAGGGTCTGAGGTCCAAGCTGAAACAGACTCATATATTAAACAGGTAAGAACAAAGCTTCAAGGAAGAGCTCTTAAAATAGCACTTACAACAGTCCATTTGTGCTTGAGGAGATGACCTTGAATGGGATAGTGTGTAAATTCAAATAAGGTAATGTAAGAGGTTTTTTGCTTTTTATAGGTTGGCTTTCAATCACACACACACACACACACACACACGCACACACACACACACACACACGCATGCACACGCATGTACACAAACTCACAAAAATGAAATGAATGAAAACTGTTCACCATAACTTTGTGTTCAGTTTTTCCAAATGATACTTCAGTCAACCAGTGATGAGTGGACAACCCAGCCACAGTCAATGATTTATAAAAAAAGTAAGAACAGGATTGTGTTTCTATGCTTAAAGACCTCGTATCATGGTGTCATCAGATATTCCTGCATAAAAATGTGACAACTAATCTCAGATATACAGAAAACATCAAACTACATGTTGATTTGTTATAGCTGAGCTCAACAGTGTCTTTCTTTGCTAAGAAAATCGTTGGCAACGTCCGTGGATAAATGTGGACACTGTTTTATCACACCTTCATCAAAGCTGATTTATCTTTTTGTTTTGTCATGTGTTACAGAAACATCCATATCACCCTTTGTTCATGTAGTTTCATCCGTTTAGTGTTGCAGCAGGAACCCAAGGGAATAAATCTTACTTTGTCCTAACACCCACAGGTCTGTTTAACTCTTATCATAGTTTTTTGTAACTGGACTCCAGAAATGTTTGAGGCTAATGTTGTTATAGAGTCTATGTTGGCTGGAGTTTGGGAGATTCCTCCTCTATCCTCCCTGTGGGACAGATATAATTGTGTCTAGCATATTGTTTTGTGTGAGTAATTGTTGCTGTTTTTGTACATTCTCCCCTCAGGCGACAGCAGTGATTAATAGATTAATACAGACCTGTAAAAAATATTCACTTTAAATCACTAACTTCAGCTGGTGAACTCCAGCTACACTGCATGATGTTACATCCCAGAGAGAAAACTGGTATATCCCAAATCCCTTCCCTGCAGCAGTGGGGGACCACCGCCCCCTCCCCAGAGTGTTTCCACCCCGGGGCTGGACAGTTTCTTTTCTCAGGCTTTCCCCCGCTCTCACAGGGACACAGCAAGCAGCATCTGCTCTACATGGCCAGCATGTGTCCCTGTTGTGTTCACCCAAATGACCCCTCCCAAGTAACACTGGAGTCCCACAGGAAGTCTTAGTCATACTGTTGTGTTTTGTTTAAAAGTTTTTTTTTCCAAAGCTTTTTCTGGAAAGTGTAATGTTCGCATGTAATCTTGATCAGCTTCTGCATGGCCCTCCAAAGTATCTACGCAGAAATTCCCAATCACTTTCAGTGTATAAAAGCTCAGTTAAAAGTCAGTAAAATCCCCCTCCCTTCTTCTTATTAACACACACATGCTCTTATTAATCAACCTAAGTTAGTGTGTTAGCTACTGATTCAATGATGGCACTATATTAAAAGTTCTCTATGCGATACATGTTGTAAACTCACAAATTTTAAACTGGTGGGAAAAAAACACCGTATAAATTAGGAATTAGGAAAAGCAGCCATCATCCTGTGGTATCAACAAATAGCCTGATAAAGTTTCATGGCAATCATCAGTGATGTTTCAGCCTGGGCAAAAGTGGGGGGCTGACAGATAGACTGAAATTGCCTGGACTAAAGCCATCCTGTTAGAGTAGCTAAAAATGAGAGGTGAGGGAGTCTCAAAGGCTTTCCTATTTACACCCTATTGTAGTTTTTGTTTCTTTGAATGGAAACCCTTTAAAATTTTAAAGATCCCGAGTGTGACTTTGGTGGCAGATCAGAGTAACTTCTTGTGTAAAAACTGGACGGAGTCAAGCCGAGCAGGATTTTAGGGGTAACACCGGCGAGCACAGGAGGTGGATGGGTCGAGGTTAAGCTCACCGCTGAAGTGACAGCTGAAAAACAGCCAAGACGGGAGCATTTTTCAAAATCTGACAGCGGCAAGACGGTTGTTTAACAGGTGTGGCAAAATGTGATCGGCCAAAGTGCGTGGGAGCAACCCAAAGAGACAACTGACAGACTGAGATGACAGCACAAGAATTATAAATATTGAGTGGTGCAAAAAAAAAAAAAAAACCCTGGCAGATCATTTTTCATACTGACACCTCACCAAGAAAGAATCGTATAAATATTGCTAGTATTACAGAAAAATATCCTTAAGGCATATTGAAAGACTTGGTGTGATAATGATTCAGCAAAATCCTGTGCACGGAGGGAAAGAAATGCTATCAGGTGTATTAGACCTCCAAGTAATGTTAACTTTTTAATGAGATCTTGTCAGAGGTCTGGATTCATTACTGGTAGCGTTTTAAGTCCCTGGATATGATAACACCATTAAAACCATATCTCAGTAATTTCCAATACACAATGCCATCAGTCTTAAGCAACGGCGCGTTTTATTATTCATGAATTCGACTTTCATACATTGTTGTTTTTATAATGTTCCATAGTCCTTTTAAAAGTACCCTCTTCAGTTCTCAACAAGAAGCTAATCCTCACAAGTCACACAGAGTGCTTTCTTCGTGCACAGCTTTTGTATTGGATTGCATTATGTCATGTATGAGCTCATTTCACCCTGCAAGGACTCCCTGTCTGCACAATTCCTTCCCGGCACGATGCCCGAGAAAGGAAAAAGATTTGTGCTGGACCGGACTGATTGTTTGTTGAAGTTGTGCTGGCCAGCCCGGGCTTTCAGGGGCCAGGAGAGGAGAGGAGGGGAGATATTGAGCTTAGATGTAGCTCAAGGGTCCTTAGTGCTAGTGAAGGCACTGTACAGTGTTGAGTGGGACAATGACTGTACTAACTGTATTCAGATCTGTCTCTGAGTTACGTAAACCCGGGCAGGGGAGAGCAGTTGAGGGGGTCGGTGCAGAAGCCACAGTACACTGGACAAATATAATAACCACAAAGGCATCAAGGAGCGCATGAAAAGAACTACATTGAATGATACTGCTCTTCACAGACCAGTAGCAGCAAGGGGATCATGTGTTGCTGTTTTCTTTTGCACTAGAGCAAAGATCGAGCATTACAGCGCAACCAGTTTTTGAGAAGGAATTTTCCAGGAGGTTACGTATCAATGTTATTCCCAAGTTGTTTTGACAGCTACACATACTCATTACTTAGAAGGGAAGATTGCATCTCCCAGTCATAGTAGGTAATTGCCTTATGCCATGTACTGCAATGTATCTTTTCCTTCTGTCTCCTTGCAAAATTGACCTTTAAACATTGAGCTTATTAGAAGGGATTGCTGAGAGCAGCATATCCACCCAGAGCAGCTTGAGAAATCAAATCAGTCTGTAGGTCAACAGTCCAGAGACTCTGTTTAATGGCATGGCCTTTAGCTGTGGATGAATGTAGTGTCATTTTGGGGGGGGGGTTTGTTGTTTTTTTTATCAAGGAATTCATCCTCACTTTGTAAAAATGTCTATTCACAGGAAACCACTCCGAAAAGAAGAGAACGGGACAAGTCGTGGGGAGTATGCCATGAGCATCCGCAACAAGAAGGCCATGGGTACAAACAACACTGTGGTATAGACTGTCCTGGTAAACATATGAAGTGGCATCACCATTATTGCTCACCTTATCCCGACTTCAACAGTTCCCTCTCACCTTGAATGAATGCACGTGGGTTTCACCCCAGGTTTTCAGATTGGTAAAACTTCCCTCTTTGCCTGGCACGTTGCCCGGACTGAAGACACCATTCAGCTCGAGAAAAGCTAAAAAGATCGACGGGGGGGAAAAGATCAAGACAGAAAGGCCAGAGAGAAAGATCCACAACCCCCCATGGTGTCGAAAGTGGCACAGCAGGCTGAACATTATGCTCTTAGTAACAGCAAGTGTTGCTGACAGGCTGGTTGGCTGCCGGCTGGAGAGGGACTGTCTGCCAGTCTGCCGCAGATCCAGACCTCATGCACTGTTGACATCTGCAATGGAACAACAGACAATACAGCAGCCCTGCAGTCCCACGGGCAGCCAGACAAGACAGCCCATCACACACAACAAATAACATGCATGCAGTTTTTACAGAGAATGCAACATTTTTTTATATTCCAACCCTCGCACTGTCCATTTTTTTTCCCTCCATTTTTGAGACAGATGCTTTGTGAGAAACACGATATTGCTGTTGGCCCTGGCTCTGAGATGTGGATTCCTCTGACTATGCAATTTAAAGAAATCCATATAAACAAAGGAGGAGCAGAAACATCAACATGGGACATTCTGGTTATTTTGCCATGCCAAAAAAGGCTACAGAAGGCCCAGTGTAATATATATATTTCAGTCATTCATGTATTTATTTCCTCTATTTATTTACTTGTCTATCTTTGAATTTATTTTTCTACTTAAAAGGAAAATCAACGGTCTTGTAAGTTACTCACATCTTTTCAAATCTTGACCATCTTGACAAATTCATCTTATTTCTTGAGAGCTCTGTTTTCTAAGTGAATAATTTATAGATCATATAATTCATTTGTGATGCACCAATGCTTTAAGCCGGCTGTCGGTTTGTTGAGACACTGATGCAGAAAACACGCTTGCTCTGCAAAGAGTTTTGGTATCAGTTGTTTTGTCTCTGGGTGTTTGATATCCTCTTCTGTGTTTCCCTGAGACTTCAGCTAAAAAAGTCAGGGGCCTCCATGATGTCCTATGTGAATGTGTGTTACCCAAACAATGCTCCTGTCCTGCATCACATGCCAGTCCCGACCTTCCGATTTGTTCACTCAGTGCAAGCACCTCTACAAGTTAAACCTGTTCGCCCTGTTGTCCGGTTAAATCTTGTTGTCCAGTGTCCCGTGGTGAGCTGGATGCCTTCCGCCGTGTTTTGTCTGGACGTGACAATCTTCATTTTTCAATCTGTCAAGAAGGGCTTAGCCCATCACTATAGAAACAGGGGACATGAGCCCAGAGCTGACCTTGTGACTGGTGAGAGACAGGAGACTTAGCCAATAGCCAGAGATCAGGTTGCACAGAGGATGGCCTCATCAAGGATGTGTGTGACTCAGTGCTGTCACAGGCATCCTCCTCATCCCTGCTGGAAAAACACAACTGAGCTGAACTGGAGCATCACTCAACGCTGCTCTGCTTTCTTTTCTTTTCTTTTTTCTTTAATACACTAAATCTGCGTGTGTCTGTGCGGGCATGCATGTGAGCGTGTGTGTGTGTGTGTGTGTGTGTGTGTGTGTGTGTGTGTGTGTGTGTGTGTGTGTGTGTGTGTGTGTGTGTGTGTGTGTGTGTGTGTGTGTGTGTGTGTGTGTGTGTGTGTGGGTGTGTGTGTGTGTGTGTGTGTGTGTCTGTGTGTGTGTGTGTGTGTGTGTGTGTGTGTGTCTGTGTGTGTGTGTGAGTGTGTGAGTGTCTGTGTGTG
>VVHJ01052309.1:0-19872 GCA_015107715.1 Tylochromis polylepis
CCTTTCTGTGTGCTTTAGAGACAGAAACATTTACATCCCAGGTTCAAAACACATGAAAAGCTGGAAGGTGTGTTTTGTTGTGTTAACTAATTATTGTGGAAAGTAACAATCACAGTGATATAGTGGTGATTAAAATGTGTTCACAATGTGCAAACTGAGAATTCATCTCATAAGTCACGGCACACTACTCTTCCCCCAGTTAGCTGCCTGAATAACTTAAATTTATCGGTACTGATATCAGCAGTATTGGCCCTGTATTTACTTGGTGTTGGATCGACACCAACATTTGTAGTGTGGCACAGCACTGCTGTGAATGAGGGAAAGTGTGAATGTTGAAATGTCCAGGCGAGTATATACGTGTTAAATGACAAGATTTACGTGTTCAAATAGCCTCAACTAACACACAACTTCAGGTTTTTTTATTTCTATATGATAATTCTTCATAATTAAACAATAAGAACAAGTAGTCTGATGTCCTGTAATCATTATGAAGCTATCATTTGAAATACAGTAACACATGAAGTTTTTGTACAAAGTATCGGTATCGGATCAGTATCGTCGATACTACCCTGAACTTTACTGGGTATCAGATCGGAGAAGAAGTCAGTGGTATCGCACATCACTAGAAAATAGTAATGCCGGACCCGATGAAGAGCAGAGGCGCTCGAATGTTAAACAGGAAGGGGCGGAGCCACGAGGTGTGCGAGCTGCTCAGCTGCTTCTCTTTTCAACCCAGCACGTCGCCTCCTTTCTGGAGTCAAATCCTCATTTGAAGGCTGTTCACCAATGTTTCATGAAACTGTCCGTCGAGAGTTACAGAATTATGACGCTGAGATGTTTGAAGACGCGTGTGAGCTGCAGACGGGGAGGTGTGTGTGGCGTCCTGCTGTCGAAGCAGGGCTGCGTGTTTCTCGCCTGTAATCTCTCCGAATGACGGCAGACAGGCAAAGATGGATTCACAGTTACACGTTTCTACACCGAGCTCTGAGCAACGAGTGCAAAGAAGAAAAGCGGTTCAGTTCACGTCGGACGTCGACGGGGCACACGCGGCTGTGACTGTAATAAAACGTGCTTCATGAACATGTGATGCAACAGGAACCTTCAAAGATACTGATCAGAATGAAACGTGTTTAAACTCTGCACATGCCAAAAAACCAACCACACTGGAGTGTTTAGTAAACTGCTGCACACTTGCATGATAGAAAGTGATTAAATGAGTAAAAACATGAACAAAAGTATAATTTATGAGTCCAAAAATGATCCTCACAGGTTTAACTGTGACGTCAGTTTTTCATTTTGGAAAAGCGGTTCGCGTCAGCGCGGCTCAGCGATCAGATATGAAACTTTAGCCGTGCACGATTCTGCACACGGCAGCGAGCACACGCACGCTCCCGTTCACCTCCGACACTTAAACCTGAACTTCCTGTTTGAAACTGTTTTGTCCTCACTGTGAGAACGCTTCGTCCTTCTGGAATAACACCGATAAAGCTGGAAGTGTACAGTGTGTTTCCAGTATTTTGACCATGCCCTGTAACATCCTAAAAAGTTTCTGTAAGTTTGAAATGTTTAGCTTCCCTTCACCTCTGGATTTGTGACTCTAGCTCGTGTCCGTGTATCTACAGAGTGCGAACTTATTCCTAAAATTATTCCTGTGAAATAAAGTGTGTGACGTCCCCGTGAGACGCTCTGAGGTGCACAGGAAGAGTGCGGCGTTAGTGCGGCGTTAGTGCGGCAGCAGTGCAGCATGCGTGAGGCGAACAGCCTTTTAAAGTGACGTCACGACATCAGCGCTGCGTCCAGTTCATTTCAGATCGGTCAGTGAGAAGAGGAGGAAGACTGGAGGTGAGAAGAGTCAGATCAAAGGTGAGAGTGAACTGAGCTCAGTGCTGATGTGGTTTTTCTGCGTCCCTGCTGCCCGACACCGAGGCTCACCTCTCCTTCTCGCTTCTGGATGTCGTCGGCTTTGTCTCCGGCGTACGCCGACTGCAGGCGAACGGCGTCCTCCTGGAGCTGCCGCACCTGCGAGGGAAGCAGCACGGGAACATTTCAGCATACGGACCAGCTTAAAAACACACGAGGAATGAAAAAAGTGAATATGAAGCTACAGAATCAGAGTCATAATAGTCTCTAAATAATGTCACTGCCTTCGTTTCTCAGTGGAAAATATCCATTTGTGAATTTCTGATCGTTCAGCGAGAGCCAGACGGGGATAAATAATGAGGAGGAGAGCTCCGGCGGATACCGGCTTGGCGGGAGAGGAGAAAGAGAAGGAGGAGGAGGAGGAGGGTAAATACTTCACCTGCGTTCCCAGCGCCTGAATGTCGTGTTCGAAGGTGGTGTGCATCCTCTGCAGGGTCTCCACCGTGTTCTGGTCTCGGCCGAGCTCCTCCGGCAGCTTCTTGTGTTTGTCCAGGATGCGGTTGAGGATCTCCTTGGCGTCATGGTAGAATTTGTGAAGCTCGTAGGAGGCGGCGAGGATCTGCGTCCGCGTGTCGATGAGCTCCAGCAGGTCGGCCCAGGCCTCGTTCAGGCCGTCCTTCCACTCTGCGATGGTGGCGGCGTCGCCGTGGCCGGTGTTGATCAGCTCGTCCGCCAGCTTGTTGACGCCGTCCACGCGCTCCTGGCCGATGTTGCCCGTGTCGCGGGCGAATTCTCTGAAACGCTCCTGCAGCATCTGAAAGAGGAAATAAAAAACTGCCACGTTCAGAAACGAAGTGATGCCTTTAAGTCTTGTAAGGTCCAGTTTTCACTCAGGTTGTTTGTTCGTCTTTCCTTTTTTAAAGACGCTCGGATGCTTTCACAAAAGCACAGAGGCGCCTGCACAGCGTGACGAGGCTGCTGATAAAGTAACTCACGGTGACGTGCTCGTAGTCCTGTCCCAGCTCGTGCGAGCCGGCCACCACCTCCCTCTCGGCGATCCACTGCTCGAGGTCGTCCACCTCCCGGTTGAGCTGGAAGAGGCGGAAACGCTCGTCCAGCTTCCCGCGGCGCTCCTCGGACAGATCCTTCAGGCCGGCGTACAGCTTATCCACCTGAGACTGACGCATGCCGATGCGCTCGCTGCAGGACAGATTTTAAACCCTCATTATTTGCTATATTCATTCCTCTCCGTGACAAAGCAGGAAACAGACCCCGCCTCACCTGTCGGGGTGCCCGGCGGCCACCAGGCCCCGGCTGGTGCTGGACAGCTGGTGGACGGTGTCGGCGTAGTCCTCCACCGCCTGCTCCAGGATCTGATGCTTCTTCAGCATGGCCACCGAACTCTGCTCGTCCTATGGAGACACACACACACAGACCGGCTGATTTGAGCATTTCAGGAAAGCAAAAGTTTGGATTTTTGTGGACTTTCCAACATGATTTAAAAAGAAACTAAATTAAAGACTCAGAAACGAGAAGAGAGAAAGGAGAGGAAAGAAAAGTAAAAGTAAATGCAGTTTTCAGAGTATTTAAAGTGAGCTGAGCAGCAGAAGCAGCAAACAGTCCGATACCAACACAAAAGCAAAGAGGAAGCGGGAGGTGCACGAAAACCAAGAAAGAGGAAGTTTTTAACCAGGAGGACAGAAACACCGACCGACTGACTGACCCGACTCTCTGTAACATCTTCTTTATTTAAATCAGGCAGGAGACTCAAGCATTAAGCTGGTTAAAGATATTTTACAGGAAAGGTGAAAGGTTAAAACCTGCAGTTCCTCTAGTGTCCAGCAGGGGCTCCAGCACTGAGTCAGCCCCCATAGACTCCCATGTTAAAACTTTACAGCAGAAATAAACACGTTTACAGCCCGATGCACACACGGTTCGGCCTCTGCAGATAATTTACCCCTTCATAAAAACTGTAATCAACTTTTGTCACAGAATAAAGATTAAGTGGAAGTAAAAGACAGGAAAGTAGAATAAGAGTGTCTCTACATGCAGATGAGAGTTTTTTTAATACTGGAGGAGAGGGAGACTAAGTTTATCTGGGGTTCATTTCAGGAGTCAGAGACAAATATAACAACTCCTTCATAAGTTATATCTAGGCTTAAAACTTGCATTATTAGGGGCGTGGCCTCTTTGACTGACAGGTGGATGGCGACACAGGCTGTAGCTGTAGCTGCTAGTTGTCTGCTAGGCTAATTGGAGTCCCTGAACTGGACCGTGTTAGCACAGTAACCTCACAGCAGTCACATTATCGGTCAGATAACGACACTAAAAGTGCTCCAACAGCACAAACAGAGCTCCAGGTTTGATGCATAGGATGTTACCGAGCACTGATCAGCAGGTATCTGTGTCTGTGAGATGCTCCCACACAGCTTGATAACCAAACTTAACTCAGCACTGTGGCCTTCAAAACATCGAACAGCTGAAACACAACAGACACCCTACGTTCCCAGAGAGAAGTCTCGACAAACATACAACTCATGAGACGAAGCGGCTGTAAGCTTTTCATTAAGGACCTGACCTGTCTTTTTTCCTGTTCGAAGGCATCTAACGCTGCTCTCTAAAGCCAAGAGGAACAGGCCAAAGCTCTAATATTAAAACAAAATTACAAAAACACTGTGCCCGAATGCAACACAAGACTGCTGCAGGGCAGTCAGAGAGAAGTGCAGGGAAATAATCGGGGAAAATGTTGTGCTTAGAGATGCTTTAATCCTGAAAATCTCATGAGATCCGCCTCCAAAGCTGATTCTGTTTGGCAAGACGATCCTCCGAGGTGCCGACGACACACCCTAATCTCACTCGTTAGAACTCTCCGTCCTCTAATAGAAGGCAGCGATGAAATGATCCACACATCCTCCTCCTACGCCTCCTCCCCTCACCTTGGCCTTCTCCTCTGACATCATGTACAGCTCCTGCTCGCTCATCCAGGCCTCTGCCTCGGCGGCGTCGAAGTAGTACTGCTGCGCCTCGTGGGCCTCGCTGAGGCGGGTGTGGCGCTTCTCCGTCTCCTTCTTGATTTGCTCCCACAGCGACTGCAGGTCGGCGAGCCGCTGGCGGATCAGCTCGGTCGTCGGGCTGTCCTCGCGCAGGACGTGCTGGCTGCGCTCGAAGATGTCGTCGTAGCGAGGCTGGTGGCCCTGGATCTCCTTCTGCAAGGTCTGTGAAGGTCGAAGGTCACAGAGAGGGTTATGTAAGGGTTACTGCTTTTATCTTGAATGAAATATTACAAAATCACAAACAGAAGGTGCTTAGTAATAAAAAACGTCTACATGTGAATGTCAGGAAATCAAATAAAGTCTGAATGAGATGAAAACGTGCAGTTTGAAGGTAAAGGTGAGGCTCTGTGCACCTGGTTCTTCTTGATCAGGAGCTGGACCGTCTGCAGGTTGTGTCCGTGGTCGGTTGAAGTAGCCAGAGGCATCCTCTCCTCCACCCACAGCTGAACACACACACACACACACACGTCACCCGTTATTCCCACCATCAGTGCTGTGAGTACAGATCAGTGTGACCGCAGCAGGTGACAAATACAACTGCTCGTACTTCCTCTCCGACGCTTTTACTTTTGGTTCCTTTTCAGCCGCCTTCTTTGAAAAGTCGGAGTCGTTTCTGAGAAACGTGGAGACGATCGCCATGTTTGTAGTCATGTTATTAAAAAAAAGGATCTGTCATCATTAAAAATTATTTAGATTTAAATTATTTATCATTTATTTTGCTTTTTTTAAAAACTTTTTTATTCATTGTTAATTTTTCCCACATTATTATTATTTTTTATTTATTTATTATATTTTGCATTTTTGTAGTATTTAAAACATATTTTCTTTAATTTTCCATTTCACGTATTTATTTTTTCCCATTTTTTAATGTAGTACTTTTTCTTTTGCATTTTAACCTTAAAAATCCTTTTTATGTTTGCCTTTTTATTCCCGTTTCTACACTTCTCTCCTTTTCTCACTTATCCTCATCTTTAACTCTATAGTTTTATTTATTTAGTTATTTTTTTATATACTTTACTATATTTACTTCAGGATTACGTTTCTTTACTAGTTCTCATCCTTCAATCTTATTTATTCCTGTACACACACACACACACACACACGTGTGTATACATATTCTGTTTACATCACTGCGGTCACTTTGTTTACCCAGCATGCATTGCTCTGTTATGGCACAAAGCACTTCAACATTCCATTCACACATTGTACATTTTCGTATTTTTAATTTTTATTGTTTGTGTTGTCTCGCACAGTCAGGACACGTTTCACTGTGTGTTGTACTTGCATGTGACAAATAAAGAATCTTGAATGTTTTTTTCATTAAGTTTGTATTTTACTAATTTTTTTCATGTGCCCAGATCATTTTATTTCTGAATTACATCTCTTTTCACCTTCAGAGGTCATTCCGTTACAAACTTACGATCTCGTCCTCCACGTCTCGGTTGAACTGGTGGATCTCCCGGGAGGCCATGAGGTGGTCTCTCCTCTTCTTCAGTGGTTCCTGGAGGGTCTGGAACTTCCTCTCCACGGTGACTCTCTGGCCATCCACCTCCTCGGAGCCTTTCCCCTCCTGGCTCAGGGCGTGTGACTGCTTCTGCAGCTCCTCCACCTCCTTCTGACGCACCTCCACCTGGCTCTCCAGGATCTGGGGGAGGAGCACGAGCACGAATCAAACATGTGATTACATACTCTTAGAAAGTCTAAGACGGACAGAGCTGAAAGAAACGCTGAGGTGATGAATACTTTTACGGTTTCTGATATTCGGTTCAATCAGCGATGTTGCTTTATTTGCATCTGTTGCCTCTAATGAGGAAAATAAAATAATTTAAGGAAATACCTTTAAAAATATTCTGATGAGGAGCAAATGCAAAGTGAGAAACATCCACAGAAATATCAAAATATATATTAAAAAATGCAATAAAGACAGTTAAACCTACAAAATAAATAACATCAAAATTTAAAAAATAAAATGAATTTTAACAATAATTTGGTTTCAAAAACGAATAAGCAGCCAAAAGAAAAAAGAAATAAAATAAATACGAGGAGGGGATTCTTTTTTGGTAAATGAGTAAATATAAAACAGAATTCATGAATAAAATATAAAATTAAATGAAATTATTAAATATAAATACATAAAATTAAAAAATAGTGTCACTAACTGAAGAACCAAACATACGGTCTTAAAAAAAAATTACTAAATTAAAAAATATATATTTTTAAAAACTCCTGAGGCCTCGTCTCATTTTCCCTTCGGTATTGTTAAAAAATAAAAATTAAAAAAATCTCCTCTGACGTCTGAGTAGAGACCGAAAAAATAAAGATTTAAACAAACAAAAAGAAGAACGGCTGCAGCAGAAACAGGAGAGCGTGGACTAAAATTAGAGCAGCGAGGAAGACGAGGAGGAGAGGATTTGTTTTTCCTCCCTCTCTGTTTAACAGATCAAACACTCTGCTAATGATCTCCCTCCAACACACACACACACACACAGGCTCCTGTTTTACCATCTCTGTGAGGACCTCACTCTTAAATTAACCCTCACTAATAAAACCATGATCAGCACCAGCGAGGACCTCCACCTTTAAAACCGTCGTCGGTGGAAAAACGACCGAGGTCCCCACAAACACGGCTGTCCGTGCTCTCGGCGTGGGCTCGAAACTCGAATGGAAGATTACGTAAGAGCTGTGAGAGGGGAGAGCGTGAGAGCGAGGCTGAATTATGTAAAAGCTGCTTAGAAAGCATGACCGTAAAAATGGAGGACTCACAGTAACGACGAGCTTCGGATCATTCAGTGAATTTGATTAATTATCTGCATTCTGAAAAAAACAAAAAAACCCAACAAACAGCTGAAGCTGCGAGAAGTCTTTGGGAGCAGACGAGCGACAGCCGTTTCTGTGCAGCCTGGGCTCCATTTAACACGAGCCAGGGGCGTGCCTAAAGAAGGGGGGCAACCGGGGCCCAACCCGCCCCCCCGCTGTTAGCTGCTATCGTGAAATCAAATGTCCAGGTCGCACTTCTCCTCCTTCATATCAGTTTAAAAGGGAAACACTCCTAAGACAGCTGAAACAGTCAATAACAATAAGAAACAGGTTTTTGTAGGCTACATTGTGCAGATAGACAGTGTATAGTTCATTTCATTGAAAGGAAACCACAAACGTCCTCACCTGCTGCTTCTTCAGCAGGATGTTGACCGAGGTCAGGTCTTTGCCGTAGTCGTCCGACTGCAGCTGCGCCTCCAGCCCGCCCAGCCACTTGTCGAGGTCGGCGCAGCTCTGCGTGAACAGCTCGGCCTTGTTGGCGTCGAACAGACACTTGGCTTTGGTCTGCGTGGTCGACTCCAGCTCGTCCCACATCGTCTGCAGGGACGCCAGCTTCTCTTTCACCATGGCCTCAGTGTCTGGTTTCTCCGCCATCAGCGTCTGCCCGTCCTGCGGCACAGGTGGTTTTCAACCAATCGTCAGAGCAGGAAACAACATCACCTCTACACCTCGAGCCGAGCGGTTGATCTGGACTGGATAATGCCCCCGAGTTCGGGGACGATAGCTTAAAAACACGACTACGGACAAAACGGCAACGTCACAGCGACTAGGGCCATCTTTTACATACAGTCTGTGGGTATATTTGCGAGGTATATGAGGATGTGTGAAGTTTATGCTGTTAACTGGAAATAATGCTCTTGCTCTCAGTGATGTCGCCCTGCATGTTCTCACTCTAACTGCTGCGTAATTTAGATTACAGACTCCCTCCTCGGGTCTGAATCAGTCTCCTCCTTTTCCTCCCCGCTCACCTTGTTGATCTTGTCCAGCCACTCCTTGTTGGACTGCAGTTCAGCCATGAAGGCCTGGTGTTTGAGCCACTTGCTGTGGAGGTTCCTGGCCTCGTCGTACGACATGTCCTGAGCCGTCAGCATCTTCTCGTTGATCCACAGGGACAGCTGAGGAGACACAGCCGGCAAACGAGCTCAGACACCAGCAGCAGCTGACGTAAAGGCTAAGCCCTCCACGCTCTGGGGGCTTTCGTGTGTTTTGAACGGCGGCGCTTTACCTCCTGGCAGTCCTGCAGGAACTTCTGCAGGTCTCTGTTGTCCTTCAGCCTCGTCAGCAGGTCGCTGGCCGCCGCTCGGTTCTTCTTGTGTCTGCAGAACAAAAATTGTTTGTTCAGTTTTCAGCAGCACGTTTTTCTGGTTACAGTTTGTAAAGCTCACGTTTCCCTTTAACATCGCTACACGTGTCATAAACAGGAACTCATCTTTAACCACTTATTAAAAAATAAATTATCCTCCCACCCTCCACGGATCGCTTTCTCACACACACTGACAGAGCCTTGGTCACCTCTGGTCGATGGAGTCCACCTTCTCCTGGA
The DNA here is from genome assembly GCA_015107715.1 of Tylochromis polylepis. Classification (NCBI taxonomy): domain Eukaryota; kingdom Metazoa; phylum Chordata; class Actinopteri; order Cichliformes; family Cichlidae; genus Tylochromis; species Tylochromis polylepis. Next base: position 9,274 of record VVHJ01052309.1, read on the forward strand.
TGCGCTCGGTGTTGATGTTGCCGTCGGCGACCAGGCGGCGTCCGGTGTCGACCACGGCGCCGATCTTCTCCTCATTGGCGTCCATGGTGGTCATGAAGTCCTCCTGCTTCTTGATAGCAGCCTCGGCGCCCTCCAGGGTGGTGGGCATCTCCGTGTGAGCCAGGACGTACTCCTGGTGGAGGAACGCAGAGTCGTCGTTAGAAACTAGGATCTGGATGATGTCATAGAGAGGGGTGGGGCTTTTTCAAGCCTGCACGAGGGGCAGCCAATCAAAACAAAGTCATCTTAAAGGGGGTGCTTGTTTCAGAATGAAATGTAAGAACAGTCTCAAAACGATCGTCCTTCCACGTTACAGTGAAGGAAGCAGGCCCAGTAAACGGACTGGTTCTTCTACAGAGACGACCTACCGCCTGAGCTACAGCCACCCCAGCAGTTTATTAATGTGGAACAAACCGTCTTCATGAACGACCTCTCTGCATCCATGTTTGAAATGCCGCTGACTGACGGTGGAGTTTTACTTGGAAGGATTTTCAGGCTCTAGCTTTAACCACCAACTTTAATTCGTCTGATGGTAATCATCCCATCTCCACTAACTAACGAGCAGCCTGGCTAAGCACAGCCTTCATCATCATCATCACCATGAGGATTTCCACCATTTTCCCACAGGAGGCGAAGACGACCCAAAACAGAGAGATCATCATTTAATAAAAACTCCAGAACAAATGATGACGTTCTGGTTAACCGATAAAAGAAAAGACGTTTAAATTGTTTAATATCTTCTCATGAAGATGTGTCAGCGAGCGTAAGTTGTTTGTAAGTGGACAGAAATGAGTTATTGTAGGTCTGATTGGATCACACACAGAGTAAACATGGGCCTGTAATGGAGGCTTTTCACCAGCAGGTGGCAGTACCTGACTTGAGGAAAAAAAAGGCAGAAAACAGCCGTGAACTCGAAATGAGCCCAGACCCCTGACTCATGCTGCGTTTCTGCTGGTTTCTAATCTGAAGTATTCAAAATCACTGCTGATGATTCTTTGAATCCTGAACTGTGACACGGGCCGAGTCCACGTCACGCTCGTCGCTGCTCTCCTATCACAGGGCTGGCTGAACTTCCGAACCACCTCGCGCATCCCGTCGCTCTCGTCTCTCAGTTTCACAGCACTTGACCTTTGACATCCTCTGCGGGACGTTCGAGCTCTCGGGGACTGTGAGAAGTTCAGCGACTGAGGCGCCTTTATTTTATAGCTCTATGTTGTGCTCTGAGTGACTCACCGCGTCCAGCGGGACGTTAAAGGTTTTTAATTGCGTAAAAAATTAGGCAAAGAAAGAAAGAAGCTGGATTCTTTCCCAGCATGCACTTGGGGAGAGGTGACAAACACTTTGGAGTTCAGAGGGAGAGAGCTGGGCCAAAATCATGTGACGGTGGCCTGGACCAACGGCAGGTCGCGGATCGGAGACCGTCAGCATCGGGCCGTTAATACGACGGCAGTTCACTCTGTGCTCAGGTCACATGACCCTCTGAAACACTTCGTCAGTAACCTCAACGCACTTCCTGTCGTCTCCAGAGGCAGAGAAGATCAGTCTCATCTGTAGCCATGCTAACTGAGGCTTCAGACTTCGATCTAAACCACAGAGCGCAGGTGAGATGGAACGGCGGACTCACCTGGTTGTTGAGGAAGGCCTCGGCCTGCTTGGTGTCCCGGAGGAACAGCTGGTAAGCGTGGGACTGGGACAGCAGGTTCTGCCGGTTCTCCCACATCTTTTGCAGCTCGTTCCAGCCGGTGTCGAGCGCCTGCAGCCGCTGTCGCAGGAACATGTACTGCGCGTCCGTCTGGCCCTGCGTCACCATCTCGCCCATGTCCCGCATCTTCTGGTAGTCCTCCTCGTAGTTGCGGATCTCGTTCTTGATGCCCTCGTGCTGGGCCAGCAGCTTCTCGGCCTCGGCCAGCGTGTTGGGCATGTCCTCGGAGGCGATGACCGTCTGCGTCCGCGACAGCCACGACTGGAAGTCGTCCAAGTCGCGCAGGAACTGCTGGAGCTTGCTGGCCTCGCCCAGAGACTCCTCCCGGTTCTTCAGGGTGTCCTGAAAACAGCCGGGAGACGATTAGCGGCATCGAATTCTCAGTTTGGCAGTTATAGACAGGCACGAGGAGAAAATCCTACTTTCATCTCGTCCCAGACGCCAGTGATCTCAGCCAGACGCCCTTTGATGGCCTCGGACTGTTCCGGGTGTTCGGAGCCCAAGCGCTCCGCCTCCTTCCCCAGGTCGCTCAGCTTGTCCTGGATGGCCACGAGGTCGCGCTCCATCCCAGTCAGCTTCCTCTGCAGAGCCATGACGCCGGCCAGGTCGTTCCCCAGCTCCTGGGTCGACTCGATCACCTGCACACACACAGGGGTAAAAACATTGATCAGGCACCACAAAGTGGTTCCTTGTAAAAATCACGCCTCTTGTTATTCACCGATTTTGGTAATTTGGCTCTGTTGGTACCTTGGTCTTCTCTTTGATCCAGGACTTGGTCTCGTTGCACTCCAGGTGGTAGTTCTGGACTCCCAGAGCCGAGTTCAGGCTTTCCTTCTTCTGATCCACCAGATCTCTGAACTGACTCCACCTGGACACAGAAACACCGTCAACTCTCCACTCCGGGAGGCCGAGACGATTTACCTGCTCAGGAACGGTTTGATAATCAAACCCGGTTAACCCGATCAACCCTGCAGTTCACTTCTTATCAATTTTACTTCGACGTAATGCAAATTCTCATTATATTTACATTCTCAGATTTTAAACAGAGTTTTAATAAGAGCTTAAATCTGGTTTAACGCCAATATTTGTTTTACTTTTAATCTTGAAATATAAACCAACAATAACACTTTTTTAAATTCTGTGATTAGAAATCTAAACCTAATATTACGAGATATTCTGGTGCTTCCAGCTTTAGATCCAACCAGCACTGATCTTTATCTCGCCTTAGTGTAGTTTTAAAAATCAGCTTCAGTTACTCAGACTTAATCCCAACCCTCACGTATCCGTTTGACTCCAGTTATTTTACCTGAAATTTAAAGGTGTGTAAAACATCACTGTACTACACTACACTGTAATATTCTGATTCTACCAGTCACCTCAAAACCTCTGGCGGGAGTTCATCTGTAGCCTGTGTTAGCTCTCCATCCAAATCTGCTCCCTCTGGAGGAGGATGTAAAACTTTGAAAGGAGTCCGAAACAAGTCAGAGAGTCAGAGCAGTTTATTTCAGACTGATGACAGTGATACTGAGGTGAGCTGCTGAGCTTTTCTGTCAGTAAGCGCTGCTGATTTTGTTGCTGTTAGCCGCTGCTAGCCAGCATTGGTAAAACTTTCTTTGAAGTGGAGCTAACATTGCTGGCTTCCTACACTTGGCGATTAAGCTCTCATATGATGTGAGAATGTAATCAAACTGTTTATCAGAGGAACAGTGTGATTTTTAGGACACTCGAGGCTAACATTAGCTGGCAGATGCTAGCTTATAACCAGCTGTTGATCGTTAGCCGGCTCGTTGGTATAGGGCAGGGTCACATGTTTAAATCTGAGCGCTTAGCCCGGTTTATCAAAAAGAAACCAACTTTGAAGCAGACCAGGATCCAGGAGCGTCTGGAAGTTTTTCCAGTGAGATGGAGCAAAGGTGATGAAAAAGCTTCATAAATATTTCATATCAAAGTGAAATAAGAAACCATTTTCATGTTTTCAACCAAATATCAGAAACGTATGCAGACCTCCTGCTGGACGCACGGTTTAAGTCTTTGACGGCTCGTGTTCAATCAAAGCTCCAATTGATTATTTTCATTTAAAAACAGGCTAAAATACATTTAAGCTTCTTTTTAATCTCAGTCCAGCTTCACTCCCTGACTCGTCTCTGATCAGCTGCTCAATAAACTTTTCACCGTGACTAAAAGTTTCTCAGCTGACAGACGTGCTCGGGTTCCTTTCCTTCACTCTCAGATTTGTTGTTTCAAACAGTCTAATCGCCGTGCTGTCATTGAAGGCCCGATAATCCCAGTTTGATTACCTGGTGTTGAGTTTGTCCTGCTGGGCTTTGATCTCCTTCTCGCTGGGATGTCCGCTGTGGATCAGCTGCCTGGCAACCTGGTTTACCACGGCAACCCGGGACGCCTGGCTGTTCATCTCCGGCTCCAAACTCTCGAACCTGAACAGAGACGGTGAGTCGGACATCACGAGGAACATCGGCGTGATGGGAATATTTAAAAAAGACGGAAAAAAACCACCCTGTGAATTTGAGAATTTAACTTTTCTGTCTCCGTGTTTCAAACAGCAAACTGCTGCAGGAAAGAGTTTTCTTTGCTCCTAAAGGCCGATCAGGAGAACCAGGATGAGAGGTCCCGACCCCGAAGACCAAACGGACGGACGAACATCCTCAAAACTCTCATCGAGTTATTCGACACAGACTTTTAACGCTGCAGGGAACCTGCTGGAGTCTGAGCCTTCTGGTTCTCACAAGTACAGAGAAACAAACACACACACTTAACCAGCATCTGGGATCAGATCCATGTGATGTTTTGTGGTCAAACAAAACAGAGACAAGCAGCTGAAAACCAGAGAAAAAGGCTGCTGTGAACGAACCGTGTAACCACACACACACACACACACACACACACAGACAGAAGAACCTGTGTCTGGTGTAAATAACAGTTTACTGCTCTGTTCCCACAGCTTCACAGGAGCTGGATTTACAGTCTTCCACTGCTGGAACATTATTTTTTGCCCCGCTGGGAGGAGAGCGCAGAATATTTGACGGCGCTGTAAAACACCCCGTAACTGAGCCGTTAAACGAGCGCGCTGACTGTAGGCGTTTTATAAACCGCACGGGGTTGGGCAGGGTGCGCGTTTGCATGCACGACATGGGAAATCTGATATTTTCCATCATTCTTCGACGATCCAGTCACGCCCCGGTCCTTACCGGTGCTGGACGACCTCCAGGTCCTCCAGTTTCTCGGGGATGTCCATGCCGTTGAGCCACTGCTCCTTCTCGTCGATCCACAGCTCGCAGGCGTCGGCTTCGCTCATCATCTTGTAGAGCGACAGAGCGTCCTGCAGCGCCTGCTTCCGGAGCCGCGTCAGCTCGGCCACTTCCTTGTAGCGCTCCTCGATGCCCGCCAACCGGCTCTGAACCTGCGAGCACACAAACGCACGTCAGCGGAGCGCGAGCCGGGATTTTGAAGCTTACACCTGGTTTGGAGCTTTGCAGCGTCCGTCACCTCCTCGGAGTTGGCCTTCTCGGGCGGCAGCGTCCGCGACTGCTCGTGCAGGGCGTCGATGACGGGCCGGTAGCTGCCGATCTCCTCGGCCACGTCCTTGTGCTTCTTCACCAGAGCCTGAGTGGAGAATTCGTCGTGGCCGACGTCGACGCTGGAGACGATCCGCAGCACGTCCAGCATCCACGTGTCGATGTCGTCCGCATCAGCCTGCAGACAGAAAAACAAACAGCACATTTACCTTCCTGGCTCAGGTGCTCAGGCGAGCTCAGTCGCTGGTTTCTCAGAAAGACTCTGAGACTGTTTTCACCTGGAACTGGTGCTGGTTGCAGGCCTCCTGCAGACGGGTCTTACGGACGGCGGAGAGATGCTCCAGAGCCGCCCACTGCTCCTGCGGGAGGATGGAGGGAAGGCGTTAGGAACAGATGGAGATTCATTCGCTTCGTTCGTGACTGCGGCACAGGTGCGCCGTACCTGGATGTCCTTGATTCGCTCTTTAATCTTGTCGGCTCCGAAGTGGTTGTCGGCCACCAGCTCCTCGCCCTGTTTGATGGTCTGCTGCAGGTGGGCGGCTCGCCCGCTCATCTCGTCTTCGAAGGCTTTGTGCTGGCTCAGCAGTCGCAGCGAGCCCGTGAGGTCCTTCCCATAATCCTCGGAGGACAGGATCTGCTCCTTCTCCCTGATCCACCCCTCCTACAGACCCCACACACACCCACGTTTCAGTCCCACCTCCTCAGAGGAGACTAAATAAATAAATAAATAAATAAATAAATAACAACAACAACTGATCACCTCTTCTGCCATTTCCCAGAAGAACTTCCAGAGGCGGCGGGACTCCTCGAGGCGTGCTCGCCGCTCAGCCGCCAGCTGATTCAGCTCCTGGTAGCAGAACTCGAGGTGAGCGACTCGGTCCTTGATGATCTGAGGGTCACACGGCTTATAACCTGAGGAGGAGGAGGAGGTGAGATGGAGGTGTTATTGGAGAACAAACAGCTGGGACTAAGCGGGTAAAGTCTGCGTGTCGCACCCTCGGTGTCGCTGGCAAACTTCTGAGCGTTGCTGTTGACGTTTCGGACTCGGTCGGCCTGGATGCTGATGTCCGCCTCCACCAGGGCGTGCTTCTGCAGCAGGTCCTCCACGCCCAGCAGGTGCTTCCCGTAGTCCTGAGACAGCAGCAGCATCTGAAGGTGGAGAGCACAGGGGCGGAGGTCAAACCAGCAGCAAAGCACACGCACGTGTCCTCAGGCTCAGAGGAAAAGTAAAGAAATAAAACATCTGCTCAAACGACCAATCAGGAAGACAAAGCCACTGATAAAAGATGGCAGCCGATTGTGTTGTCCCCCCGCCCCTCCCTCACGCCCCCCCCTCCCTACCTTCATCTCGTCCATCCAGTCCATGATGTAGAGCATCTCCTGGAAGACTCTCTGCAGGCCCAGGGTCATCTCCAGCCGCTGCCTGCGGGCCTTCAGCAGCTCCAGCAGATACTCCCACAGCCGGATCACGTTGTCCTTCCTGGCTGTGATGCGTTTGATGTCATGGTAACTCTCCGCCTCCAGCTCCTTTGCCACGGCAACCACCGCCTGCACCGGTGAGAAGGAGGAGGAGAATGACTTATTTTTTCTGAGCTTTCACACCAAAGCTTTCACTCAGAGACGCCTGGTGACCTCTGACCTGCGCCTAAACCGATCAATACACACTTCATCAATACGAGACGAGCAGGAGACGGACTCACCTGAACGCGCTCCTCATACGCAGCGATGTCTGTTTCTATGGCTTCGTGTTTCTTAGTAGCAGCTTCCACGGCCTGAAGGTCGAATCCAAAGTTATCCTGAGGGACGACAGAGGAAAGGAAACGAGGAGAGGAGAGAGGAAACAAGGAACACGCAGAGGAAACAACAGGGGAGGGAATAAGGATAAAGGAAAGGAAGGAGAGAGGACAGGACACAAGAAGAAGAGAGAGGGAAGGAAAAAAGGAGATGAGGAAGGGAAGGGGACAAAGAGGAGAGAGGAAAGAAAACAAGGACAGAGGAAACAAGAAGAGGATGGAGAAGATAAGAAAGGATACACGGAGAAGAGAGCAAAGGAAACGTGGAGGTGATGAGAGGAAATAAAGATCAATTAAAACGATTTCTATAAAAAATAAAGTGTGTTTTACTTTTACGTTTTTCGATTAAAGGTGAACCGGGCGGAGCCGAGCGTACCTGTGAGACCAGCCTCTGGTTCTCGCTCAGCCACGTCTCCCTCATGGCGGCTTTGCGGTCGAAGCGTCGGGCGAGTTGCTCCAGTTTCTCCTGACGAATCAGCTCCGTCCTCAGAGCCAGCTCCCGTTCGTGCTCCGCCTTCTCCAGACGCTCCCACGCCTAAAACAAACGCACACAGAATAAAACGTATAGATGCGAGCGCGTCTCTACAGCCTGCGAACATCTGGATCTGAGCAGCCTCTCTGTCTTCCTGCACATCCTCGTCTGAACCTCCATCGTTACAGGTTTGGACTCAAAGCCAGGTCAGCACATCCAGGCCGTCTTTGCCTTCGCTGGCTCTCCAGGCGACTGCGCTCTGGAGTCAGAATGGGACGAGAATCCTCGGATTTCCAAAAGAGGCCCACCGTTTTTTACTTTAACGCCCTCACCAAAACTTCATGAGCGTTTTGTGACCTGACAGATGTTTGTGACGTCAGGCTCTCTAAACCGTCCAATCAGCTCATCTGGCCTCTCAGGGCGGATTCATGCAAAATAAATGAACTGAGGCAAAGTCTGGAGTCTGAAAAGTTTAAAGACTCCACTCTTGACCTCTGACACAGAAACGGAGGCAGAGGCGGCCGGGTACCTTGTTGATGTCGGAGATGAGTTTGCCCTCTCGGGGGGTGTAAACCTTCTGGTTGTTTGCCCTCATCTTGCTCTGGATGGTGAACAGAAGGACCTCCAGGTTTCCCTTCTCTGTGAACCTGCAAACACAGCAACACAAAGTCAGCCGAGCGCAGCCCTGCAGAGGTTAATCTTTCCTGATGCTGTCGGCTTGGCGCGACGGTAAATCTGCAGTTAATGGGAGAACGGAGAAAAAGCCACGTTTCTTCTTGCTTTGCTCTCAGATGTGCGACTCGTTCCAGGAGAACTATTAAGCGTCAGGTTTATTTCATATTTTTACGACAGCCTTTCTTAATATTTCAGCTCCTTTAAAGCAGCTGTGTGCAGCCGCCGCTTCCTGTTCGTGTGTCGTGGTTACACACACACACACACACACCTGAAGCACTTTTAAATGTCTGCGCTGCACTGATGGCTTCCACCTCTGCACGTGCAGGTGGAGATCACTGCTGTGTGATCAGAGCACAACCGTCCGGCACATTGAGCACGCTGCTCGTTGTCGCGACCGCCGCCCGTCTTGCTAAATTCATTAAAAACACTTCGCGTCTGTTTCCATGGTGATGTCTCGCATTAAAAGCGGTTACTGACTTTGGGGGCTTCTCCACGGTGCGGTAGGTGTTGAAGGCCTGCAGCTGCTGCTGGACTCCCACCAGAGAGTTGGCGAACTTCCTGTTGTTGAGGATGATGATGGTCTGTTCGATCCACTCCAGCAGGTCAGACGCCAGAGACTCGTACTTCTCGATCATCTTCTCCGTCTCGATGGCGTTGTCCAGAACCTGGAAGGAAAAAAAAAAAATATATATATATTTGGTATACTTCAGGAAAGAAAGTGTTTAATATGAAACAAGACATTTAGGTTTTCTTCTTCTTTAAATTCGTCGTCACCTTCCCGATTCTTTTGCCCTCCACCTTCAGGGCCTTCATCTTGGAGAAGTAGTGGTAGTAGGTGACCACATAGGTGATGATGGACTTCTCATCAGGGTGGTCCACACTGATGTCTGCACACGAGCATGAAGAGCACAGGTTTATCATGTCCTGTGTGTGTGTGTGTGTGTGTGTGTGTGTGTGTGTGTGTGTGTGTGTGCGTGCGCCATGGCTCACCCTCGGGGTCCAGCAGCTTGGTGAGGCCCAGGTGCTGCTCGGCCAGGTTGAAGGCATTCTGCAGGTTGTAGTGAGCGTTTGATTTCTTCAGTTTATCAAAGTCGATCAGGTCGGGTCTGCAGACCGGAAACAGAAGTAGAAAGGTTAAAAGGTGACGTGATACCAGCTCTAGTACAGCATTACTCCCAGAGATCATCACATGCTGATGGTACGCAGGCTAAAATGACCACCGTCACAGATTAGCGTAAGAGCATAGGTTGTCTGTTGTCCATAAACTGCAGGTGAGAAGCGACGCTTGAATCTGACAAACTAACGACTCTGCACACAATAAAGCCACCCTGGAAAAACATCTTGTTGCATGCTCAATCATCCAGGTTAGGAAATCCCAACAAGCTGCTTCTGTTCATCTGGACGTTTTCAGTGGGAGAAACGTTTCATCATCATCCAGTGACTTCTTCAGTCTCAGCTGACTGCAGGTTTCCCCAAACTTATAAACAGTACGTTTGTACAATAACTGAAACTAGCACCACTGACTAACAATGGGCTGTGAGCTCAGTTTATGATCATTAATATGCAAATTGTCATGACCATTGATCAACACCTACTGATCAACGAGGCACTGATCAGTGACCATGAGTACCATTCACCGAGTTGGGGAATGGCTGCAATCACAGCGCTGTGAGATGCTGTGTGGATGAAAGTTTCAGCCTGTCTCAGCGATGCAAAGCCCCCAGCATCCAACATCAGCCTGGAGGAGAGGAAGGCACTCGCATCAGGGGCAGGCGCACGGTTTTGCTAAACCAGAACGACAATCACGAAAAAAATGTTGTCCCTGCTTAGTGACAAAAATACTCCTGAGCAGTGTTGGGCAAGTTACTTAAAAAGTAATTAGTTATAGTTACTAGTTACTTCTTCAAAAAAGTAACTGAGTTAGTAACTGAGTTACAATATTATAAAAGTAACTAATTACTAGGAAAAGTAACTATTGCGTTACTTTAAAAACTGTGTAACCTCTGGGCTCCAGGGTATAATCGGCCGTTTCTGACTACTTCTGATTGGACGTCTACATTTGACCTTTACAAACGGTTTACCTCGCCTTGTTTGGTATCATTCTTTTCAGCACAACCTCACATGTCTGAATTTACTGTTATTTGTTCATTTTGACACACTGTATTTGATCTAGAATCAGACAAAAAACATAAAATCTGAGAAGAAAAAAGTTGTTTTTTACTGTAACGACCACGAACATGTTTAACGAATCATTTTCATAACTTGAAATGCAAATATAAATTGTACATTTTAAAAACCTATGCACAAGTTTTGCAAACAACAAAGTTAAATGCAGCTATTTACCTAAAAATGCAGCCAAGGCGTTTTTTTTAACCATTTCAAACT
>VVHJ01052310.1:0-21299 GCA_015107715.1 Tylochromis polylepis
CTGGTGTGGTTACACGTGGTCTGCGGTTGTGAGGCCGGTTGGATGTACTGCCATATTCTCTGAAACGCCTTTGGAGATGGTTTATGGTTGAGATATGAACATTCAATGCACGAGCAACAGATCTGGTTGACATTTCTGCTGTCAGCATGCCAATTGCACACTCCCTCAATGCTTGTGGCATCTGTGGCATTTTGCTGTGAGACAAAACTGCACATTCCAGGGTGGCCTTTTATTGTGGGCAGTATAAGGTACACCTGTGCACTACTCATGATGTCAGATCAGCATCTTGATGTGGCACACCTGTGAGGTGGGATGGATTATCTTAGCAAAGCAGAAGTGCTCACTATCACACATTTAGACTGATTTGTGAACAATGTTTGAGAGAAATGGTAATATTGTGTATCTGGAATGAATTTTAGATCTTTAAGTCCATCTCATGGAAAATGGGAGCAGAAACAAAGGTGTTGCGTTTATATTTTTGTTGAGTGTATAATTCTTTCCACTCCTCATCAAGATTACCATCCCCATCTGTAGGAAATAAACTTGGTGTGCACACAGGCCAACAAACTATAACAAAAGCTGACAAAAACTGATTGTATCTGGCCATGATCAGTGTCCTTAATAGCTCCTCAAAGACTTGTAAGTTGGCAGGATGTGGTTACACCTTTATGAAAAACTACAAATAAAGTTAGCAACATTCAGTGTATTAAATTCAAAGTTCACACTGGAGTATGAAGGCTGAAAAAGTCCATTAAAGTTATTCCTGCAGCAAAGCACACTTTCCCCTTGTCCATCTTTGTGTTTACGTTATGATAAATTAATTATAAACAAAATTATAAATACATACACTGCTTTAGTGTTGCTTAACTAGCCTTAACTGGTCCTGAACAAAAACATCAACATGCAGAAGGACTATAAAGAAATGTCACAAGAACGTTATGAGGTTTGATGAAATTCTCATATTGCACTGATTACTTTTAAGGTAAGTAAACTTTGTTTATTATTTGGGAAGTTAGTTTGTTAAAAATTGAGTTAAAAAAATTAACATGTAATGAAATGGTTTAAATTTTCTGCTGTGGAAATGGTCTAAACAGTTTTAAGCTTGTAATGCATGACTGTATACAGATAATAAGGAATTACATACAGTAGATTAGTTTCTCCTAAAACCTCAGGGCTTTTCATATGAAAGAAACCTCTGCTGTACATAACCTCCATAGGAACCTTGAGAGCACCCACAACACAAGCCCCAACTTGATACATTCAGCATCACGTACAATACTGAATGTCTGCCATTGTCGGGTCATTTTTCTTCCACCTTTCTGTTTTCCGTGCCCCTTCAATCAGTAGACAGGGTGCCATGACACAACTACTTATTAGTAAGCAGCAGTGGGCAGGCAGAGATCGCTTTGCAAAGACAAACAACTTAATTAGTGGCAGCACAGCTTTAATAAGTTCAGCTCAAAATAGTTTGGAAAAGCTGGTGAGAAACCAGCACTGTAATTATGACTGTGCTAGATTTTGATTCCCAATTTATAGGGGAGGCCACAATTACTGTTTGTGGAGCTTTCACTGTATTGTTGATATTCCCCTAAATGTGAGGTCAACAAGTGTGTGTGTGATGTAAGAACTCACTGTTAAGAAGTTTTCAGTTATGACGCTCATTTCTCTAGGGTATGTACACAGAGAAAGCCTGTATATGTTAAGTCCTTTTTACAAAGAACACTTGGATTTTGCCTTCTGAATGTGCAGGACTAAAGTTAGAGTTGTGGTCCTTAATTTAATCCCGGTAAAGCCTAGAAACGTAGTGGTCTACGTCATTGTTTGCACTGCATTATGCTCGTTTGCTGGTGTATCTGCACTGCTTTGCCAACACGAGTGAAACTGAGCCTATCATGTTGGAAAAGGAGCTAATAAATAATGAACAACTGAAATGCAGGAAAAAAATAAGACTTCAGAACAGACTGAATGTATACATAGATTGTATGAAGTATGAAAATGAGAAAACAATATACACTGGGAGAACATTTCATATTGCATTAGTATTATCAGCAAGCTAAATACAATTGCAACCTATTATATTTTAATAGAGGCACTAGCTGTGTGCTAATTAATGCACTGCACTGCGTTTACACTGCATTATACTACCAAGTGGACCTCTGAGTTGTTGCATGTCATGCTGCAGTGTAGTCTAGGCATGCATGTGTGTTTCTGTGTGTGTTCACACTCCATCTGTAAGGTGTATTGGGAAAGAATTTTGCTTTGCCGTCAGTACACTCTCAGCTTTTTATCTGTCTAAAAATGTGCTACAAAGAAGAGCAAATAGAGAGATGATTAAATAAAACACTTCTGCACTGCTACACAGCTGCTCACACATGCAAATATATACGCATCCCACTAGGGTTTTTAGTCTTATTCAGAGCAGGATGAGAAGCGCCGGAGCAGCAGTCATCAAATGCACAACGATAAATTCACCTTTTCTCATCATTCAACTCTCTCTTCAGTATAAACTGTGGATCACTGGAGCCAGGTTTAGGCAGGGCAAATTTGCACTGCTTCTTTTATTTAATTTGTGCTACCAATCTGTGGGTAATTAGTGCTTTATTATTAAGGTAATGGCTAATTACTCAATAAGGGACTGGGACTGCTTTCCAACATTGCAGTTCAGTGGCAAGAGAAAGATTATAAAGGTTTGAAAGTCTTTATAAAGGTTACAGTCCAAAAGAAAATAAATGAATATGTGAAAAAAAAAATCATGTAATTTTAGGAGATAAAGTTGCATTGTTGGATTATGGAGGTAACTTGTGTCACGGACATTTTCAAGTTAAGTTCCTTTTACTGTGTATTTTGGGTACATAAGTATACACAACTCTGTAAAACAACACAGTTCTATTAAATTTAATGAAAAAAGAAACTGCTGTGCTAAGTTGCCTGTCACAGCGATTAGCATGTTGGATTGGACTCTGGCATGGGTCAGGTCACTTGATGCAGCAGGGTTAGTGGTTATTACAGAGTAGGCAGCTTGATTAGCCCGCAGGGTAAAACACAGATACTTCCAATTATGTGTTTGTGCTTTGTTTGTGTGTGCGTGTGTGTGTGTGTGTGTGTGTTTGTGCACATGCATGCGTGTGTGTAAATGTGGATTGTATGAGTAGGTGGGTACTATTGTTTTGCCAAGGCCAAGGCCAAGACAGGATGGCGACCCAGAGCCAAAGACAAGAAACCGGTAGAGCAACTCACAACGAAACTGAGCAGCCATCTGTGCCTCTGAGCTTTGAAGCATAAATTGTTGAGAATCAACCCACCCACTCACACAAGCACAACTTATACACATCTATACTATGTAAAATTACACAACATATTCATCGGAGAGAAACTGGATTTGTAGAGCATGTTGTGTGCATCATCCCTAAACATTTCCCAATTTGTGAGAGAATGAAATCATAATGTAAGACCCATGAATGAACAAAAGAGTTAACGGATTCAGGTGAAAACCATTTTTACAGTTGCTACTATAATTAAGCATTTGCTATGTCAATGCATTACAGCCCTATACAGCTGTACCAAAAAACATACTTAACAGGAAGTACCTATATTTAATTCAAACATAACTGCCAATAGTTATGTTTTTGTTTTGTTTTGTTTTTAACATTAAAGAAAAAAGGCACAAAAAAACCCCAATAATAATGGCAATAATTTTTAGTGACCTGACAGACAAAAATATTACTTTTATATTATTTATTTTGTTTTCTAGTGTCTCACAGCTGAGAAGCCATGCAAGTGCTTTTTTAAATGGGTGTGATGATTTTAGCAAAAGTGTGAGGACTGCCTCCACACAGTGTTAACAACACATTCTGTTCCTCCTACCAAATAAGCCCACAGGGTTCAAGTACAGTCTCTGAACAGACACACCAACATACACAATACATCAAATCAGAAGCATGGGAGACAATCAGATCTATTTATATTGTTCACAAGGCCCATCTCAGCACTTGATATCAAGAGCCAGAATGAAATATATAAAGCACTTTTTAAAGTGGATGTGTTTGTTTTTACTCATAGCATGAGCTTAAGATGTAATCATGTGGAACTAGGATCATGTGTGAATCTACAAATGTTCTTGTTTCTCAATATTTCCATCCACGGTAGACTTCAAAGTGTTACAAGACTGCACCTTGTTTTTGTTTTTTAATTTATACTTGAAGATTACTCTGCAGCAAAACCACACGTATGGCATCCCTCCACTCACTTCTTTCTGGCAAATGAAACCTCTAACAGACAGGAAGAAGGAGCCCGGGGGGGGGGGGTATTTGGTGGAGAAGTCATGCGTAGTAAATGGGACCCAATTTTGCCTTCAGCACTGACTTAATTCTTCGTGGCATAGATTCATCCACAGATTCATCCATAGGTGCTGCTGGAACCATTCCTCAGAAATTTTACTCCATATTGACATGAAAACATCGTACATTTGCTCTAAATCTGTCTGCTGTGCCCTCATGATGCAAACCTCCCATTCCATGACATCCCGATGGTGTACAACTGGATTGAGATTTTGTAACTGTGGGGAGCCATTTGAGTACACCGAATTTAATGTCATGTTCAAGAAGTGATTTGAGCTTATTTGAGACACAGCATGTTGTCCCCAAGAAATGTTTACACTGTGGTCATAAAGGGACGGACATGGTCAGCAACAATACTCAGGTAGGCTGTCAAATTCAAACAATGCTCAACTGGTAATAAGGAGTCCAAAGTGTGCCAAGAAAATATTCTCCACACCATTTTATCACTGCCGTGAGCATGACCCACTGATACAAGGCAGAACGAATTCAGATTCAATATGCTGTGAGATAAGGGATGCTCTTCTGCACACCTTGGTTGTAATAAATGGTTATTTGAGTTGCTGTTGACTTCCTACAGTCTTGAAGCAGTCTGGTCATTTTCCTCTGTCATCAACAAGGCATTTTTGCCTAGAGAACTTCTGTCACTGGATAGTTTGTCTTTTTTGGACCATCTTCTGTAATCCTTGGATGTGTTTGTGTGGAAAATTCCCAGTAGATGAGCAGTTTCTGAAATTCTCAGAGCAGCCCATCTGGCACCAACAACCATGCCCATTAAGTCATTTAAAGTCACTTAAATCACCTTTCTTCTGCATTCTGATGCTTTTTTTTAAAAAGATTCAGCAGGTTGTCTTTACCATAACTATTGAAAAGCACTGAGTTACTGCCATGTGATTTGTGGATTAGATATTTGTGTTAACAAATGGTTGAACAGTTAAACCAAATAAAATAACCATGAGAGAGTATGTGGATATTTTCATGTCCTTTGAATGCATTTTTTTCTTCTTTTTTTTGTAGAGACGCTATCACTAGAGCTGACATTTGAGTATTGATCATTTTAATCATTATTAGTTAGTATTAGAGTTCAAGGTGATTTCGTCAAATTCTTTATTTTGTCCAAATCTAGATTTTCAATGTATAAAGAAATCTGTAAAATTGGAACCTGTGAAAGTCTCCAATTTTATACCTTATTTATCAACTAATTTTGTGTAACACGCAGATTAGAAGCAAATGTTTTCTTTCTTCTAAAATGCACATATAGTCAACAAAGATTTCTTTAGCAAACGTATCAATAGATGTAAAATTCCTCTTCAGAAAAAGTAAGCACATCCTTAGCTTTTGAAGTCAGTGCAGCCCCATCCACCAGTGTGTGACATGGTCCTTTTGAAAGTGTTTGCTACTCTTCCTTCCCAAATGTTTTCAGTTCAGTTTAAGATGTTTGAGGGTTTGCTTGCATGTGCTGCTCCCTTTCAAATCTCCTACATTTCAGCAGGATTCGGATCTTTGACTACCCATTCCATAACGCTTCATTTCTTCTTCTTGAGCCATCTCTGGGTGGATTTGCTAGTGGTGCTTAGGATCAAAGGTTTACTTACAGTTTAAGCACTTTTTTGATATGATGTAAAATTCATAGTTAAATCACATAATGTTCCCCAGTCCCCAAGTCAGCAAAGCAACTCCAAATACTAACATTTCGATCACAGTGCTTTACCAAGAGATTCTTCTGTTGAAGAACCAGCTATGTCACTTTTACAAAACAACACTGATCACTGATTCATCTGTCCAGAGCACATTCTTATTCTAAATGCTTTTTCCTGTTTGTATAACCTCTTTATAATTAAAGATGTATCCCATTTGATACTATCAGTTGTGACAGACGCCGACAGATGACATTTTTGAGTTATGGCAGACTTTTTTTCATCAATGTCTGGTCTTGAATTTATTGGGACTGCCGGTCACAGACAAATTGGCAGTGATCTGAAACACTAGTAGATGTTATATTTCAAATAAGCTTTTAAAGATTCCTTCTCAGACTCACTAGCATCCACGACCTTATTTTTTTTTCCTGAAGGTCTCGTGGAGCAGCTTAGATCTTGGCAGATGACATCACACACTTTAACAGCACAAAAAACACTTGATGACATGGAGTTAAATAAGTCTCCCTAATCATTAGCACCTACTCTGGATCCTGTGAGTCTAACGTTTCTGTATTTGAACAATGTAGAATAAAGAATAATGTAGACTGCGCTTACTTTTCCATGAAAAACATCTGCTTCTTTTCTTATTGAAATTCTGATTGATTTTGTGTCACCTTTTGAGGTAATATTTGAAAATGTTTACTTGCTCAAATGTGTCTGAAAGGCCAACAGTCTTCTACACAGACTGTATAGCAATCTGTATGTGCATAGTACAATACACAGAAGACTATCACAACACAAACATGAAAGAAAATCAAATCAAATCTACATCATAAACTGATGCCAGATACTGTCAATTCTGATTTATAGAGTATAGCCAAACAGAGAAAGCCCTGCAAAATCCTAAGATAACTCTGGCAAACCAGACATAAAAAGCATTAACACTGACACACACACATACACACACTTGTACCATGTGAAAACAAGAGCTATTTCTGACTCTGCTGTTTGGGGATTTCAGTTTATTTCCTGCTCTGTCAGACATGTTCTAAATGTTGGTGCGAGAGTAACGTCTTTGTTCTATAAGACCAGGGAGAACAAGTGACCACTTGATTACACAGCACAGCAAACACATGACATAAAGGTCAGGAACACAAAGGAGTGGGTACGCAGCTGCTGAGTACTGTGTAGGACCCATTGGTGTTCTCACCAGCTCTTCTTAAATGATACACATCTATTAATGATTAGAAAAATAAAATTAAATAAAACTGGAATCAGTTTTACACTGCTACTATAAGATATTACGCAAGGTCCCCCAGTGACCAAAGGAAGTGAAGCAATTTAACGTTGCCTTTGTCCTAATTTTCCACTGTAACCTTTAAGCAAAACTGAAATATTTTGGCATTATTGCATGTAACCTTTTCATCTCGCCTACAGCACTGTTCATCTTCTTTATGCTGGCCAGTTCTGCTGTTATGTATTACTGTTAGATCACTGACTGCCATCGCTCTCTCTCTCTCGCTCTCTCCCGCTGTCTCTCTCTCTTAACTCTCCATCTCTTTTGTCTTTCTCTATCTCAGTGCTGCAGTGTAGGCAGAGACTTGTCTCCTCTAATTACATTGAAAACGATGTGATCATTCAGTACAGAGAATCTCTAATGACATCTGGCAAAACAAAGAAAAAAAGTTTAAAGTTAGGCAACTGAATCACACTGCAGCCTGGCTAAATGTCCACTGACTGTGAGGTTAACCGTGGTGAAACTGTAGCATCACGGTGTTTGTTTTCAAGCTGTTTTAACCATTTCCACAATATCAAGTATTCAGTCCTAACGCAGCTTGTTCAAATGCTTCTGCTAGGGTAGTATTTTAAGTCCTATAGTTTGTATCAGGAATCCCTGGACAAGAATGTGAAGATGTTTAGCATTTAGACTTTGTGTTAAGACTAGCCCTCATGTTTCCAGTGAGACTTCATGTTTCACTTACAGAATGGATCTCGTTCCCCTCGCTTTCAAATTTCCATCCAGCCTTTTCTGCGCCAAAGGTCGATCACAACAATTATATGGTTTGATATGATGACTAGCATCTCCGAATGCTGTAGTCGGCTGACATTCATCTGCTGCTCAGTGCTGTTTCACTACATCTGTGTTTTGTTTTTTTCTCTGATTAGCAGCTGAGCTGTCCAGTAACATCCCTGGGAATTGTGGCCTATGCCTTTTATAAACCCTGAAGAAGATTTCAACTGAACTGAGAGAATGCAAACTATTTTGCATTTGTCTATCAATGCCAGCCTAACTTCGGGGCAGTTTATCAGAAGATGTTCTGGCTGTGGCTTCACATTCAGGTCACTTTTTTTTCTAGTAAGTACTGGATAAAATGTTGTGATTTACAATTAAGAGTAAAAGTTGCCCATTAAACTGTAAAGTTTTCCTTCTTATGTTATATGATTTTATCGGGTTATTGGAATGATGATGAATTCATGTGGAGAGGGCATTTTACCACTCTGGTTGGTCAGTGTTGGGCTAGTTTCAACTAGTTTTTCACTATATAATCCTGGGTAACATAATCTATGAAGAGCTCGGGAGCTAAACCTTACATATACTTTTAAATTGTTAGAAGCACAAATAAAATGTTATCCAAATTAGAAAATTATTAAGAAAAATAATTGGGGGTAAGCTGTGTATCAGCATACATTTTTCTTTGTCTGGGTCAGAGCATGCAGTATATTGGCACGTTTGCAGTGCTGCGTTCAGTGCATGTAAGCAAGCCACCTCGGTATCCTCCACCCATGACTGATGACTTCCATGCTTATTGGGGCTTTGTTGCTGTGGCAGCGTCTCATTATGTAAATGATGTCTCCCTGATGAAAAGGAGGCAGGCGCAGCCGTGATGCTCACTGCTCCAGACTGTGTAAAATTGGCTTCAGGGACCAGTGAAGGAGCATTGCTATATTTAGCAGTCATCTTAACAATGTCTTTCTTCTTTATTCTTTCTCACATCTTTGAAACAGAAGGCCCACTCGCATTTAACACTTGTGTCATCTTTTTCACACAGTGAGTACTAAAATATTACTCCAATTGCACATAAAGGCACATTACCAACATTTCAACAGTGGCTGTGACATTTGCATCTTCAAGGATTGATATGCTGTATTTCTAAATTCTTGCAACTTCTTTCTGTTGAATAGTTTCCTGAGAATGTATTATCCTTCCTTCCTCTGACATATATCATCACTGTCATGACCCAAGCTCAAAGGGTATTATTCCAGCCCAAGAAAAATAATCCTTTTAATGTTATAGCCAGTTTTTAAGATAGACAAAACATATGGCACTATTAAATTAGATGCCAGCAACATATTTTAATAAAGCAGGGTTAGAGGTACTAAAAGCTTAGACAAGCTTTCAATGTCAAAGGCTGACTCGCTGAAAAAAAAAAAAAACATTCTTTAGAAAACTGTGTAAATTAATAAATAATTATTGTTATAGAATAAAATTGCAAAGGATTTGGACATTTCATCATCTAGGGTCCATAATATGACTTAAAAATTTCAGAGAAATCTTTAAATGCGCAAGGGATCAGGCAGAAAATCAAATGCTGAAAGCTTGTGATCTTCGAGCCCTTAAGCAGTACCACGTTAAAAACAGATGTGATCTTATAGTAGAAAAGACTGTATAAGTTCAGGAACACTTTAGATCATACTTCATGAAAAAAAAAATCCTTTTGTCTTTACCAATCTAACAATATATCAGATCAGTTAAGTATTACTCTTGTGCTTCCAACACTGATGTGTTTTTTCTCATAGGCAGTCAACTGCTAAGGTAGATCACTGTTGCAAGCTGAAGTGTGGCCCTGCCTGTAACTTGCTTGTGAAACAGCTGCAGGACTGGAGGAAAGCAAGTATGGTAATCCTTTTAACTATTCTCTGCACGTTTTGCAGAGGAGATGGTGGTCTGCTGCTTTGGAGTCTTCCGGTTGAATTCACTCTACAGAGACTACAGCCTTGTCTGGCATTAAGAGACTGTCAATCACTAATCTGCATTCTGTTCAAACCTGAGGTAATCATTTGCCCTTACCATAAGCACTGCTGGCCAGTTAGATGCTGTTTCCCAGACCTGCTCAGCCTGTAGATCCTGTTTATTACCACTGGTTCATCCTTATCTTGTCCCCTTTCCTACCTCGGCTTAATCCCCTTTATAATTATCATCAACTTTAATTAGTTCATGTCCAGAGCAACTATTAATCCTCAGCATCATTTCAAATACAGAAACCAAGAGAAGGCCATGAAACCTTTGAACGTGACATGATGTTAAAGCATTAACAGAAACATTTCAGTGCTGTCACTCTGAGCAGAAAATGTCCCCTTTTGAATCTTTATTTCACAATAATTTTATGTGACACTGTTCCCATCCCACTAGGCTCTGTTGATGACAAGGCACATGGCTTCTGTGGTAACCTTGGAATGCTGTAATTGCTTCTATAACCTCTTTCTGCCCTCACGACAACAGACAATGAATGAGGAGCTATTGGATGTTTTAAGTACAGTATTTACATTTAAAAAAAATATGTTGATAAAATGTACTTAATGTACTTGACCACACCTATACTTAGAACCACAAATAGCTCAGCAAAAAAAGATCCACTTGGTTGCTTATGTTTGGGGATAACTGGAAAGAACATCTGTGGATCTTAGCTTCTGCAGAACTGCACGTGTTGCATACCTTACACAAGCTGTATGTGAGCCCAAGGTGATGTGAAGGCTTTCCAGACAAATGAGTCACTCCTGCCACATGCTCAGTTGAACAGATGAACTCTTTCCTTTATCTCAGATGGGCTAACCACACTAGATCTGCACTGAGTCAATTAACAATCAGAGCTGGATTTTCTCACACCTGGCAATGGTATTATATGACGACATGATTCTGTTTGCCATTTGTCATCTCCAGATGATGAGCATAAAAAAAGAAACTATGCAATGCCATTTAAACGTGCTTTCATTAGAGCAGCAGCGGAAAGGAGACCAGAAAAGAATTCCATTTTCTGCTGATTTTATCTTTGTTAAATTTAGCAGATAATAGACCACTGGGAAAAATGTCAAGTCCTCCACTTCTTCCCTCATTAAATCCCTGAGCCAACATGAAAATGGTTAACCTCAACTTGGCTTACTGACGTTAGCAGTTATAGGAAAGGGTAAGTAGGTCCTATAATCTGTAACTCACACTTGTGTAAAGTGGTTTATGTCATACTTTTTAAGTAAGCAAAACACAGCAATCCCAAACTGAAATATTTCTGTTCTTTCCTTGTTGAGAGAGATTTTTATTTTGTTATCAGCCAGTTTGACACACACAGCCACAATTATGGGGGATTATGTTTAGATGGGATTAACTCCTGGAGCACAGAGTGCATTTCTGAAAGTAAAATCAGTAGTCCAGTAAAATGCAATAATACAAAATCCACAGGTAGTGAATAATCCTGTACCTACTGTCAGACTTTTAGTCCACACAATCATTTTGATGAAATGATTCAAGTGTAGCAATAAGATTACTATCAAGAACCATGTTTAGCATTAGCAGGCCAGTCAGATCTAAAGAGGGCTTTGGGAAAGAACATGTTATTGTAGTGTTAAAACGCACTCGGTTTTATGCTGAAGTCGAAAATAGGAAATGGAAAAAACATTAATTTTGATATTTTATCTGTTCGCTTTTGTGTGACAAGGGAGTCAGTAACTTCTTTTTATGTGTTCTATTTTAATTTTCATCAAATGTGCTGGTACAATGGCACTACCTTAATAATTGGAATAAAAATTACCTTGAACATCATTAGAAACCTTTAGAAACAGGATTCTCATACAAATTCTTATTTATCCCAGTTCCTGTACCAATTCATGCATACCCTAAGCTGGGCTACACACTGTATATTGAGCCTTGTTTTTCAGGCCAAAAAATTTACATGATTTGGTTGTAAGCAAACTGTCTGAATTTGGAGCTCTGGTCACATACTTATTCCTGATCCTGACTTTTTGAGATAATGTTCATTACAAGACCATGTGGAGAAGCTTTTAACAACAAGAATTGGAAGTTAATTCAATGAACATAATATTCCAAAATTGTTATTATCAATGTTTAAAAAAAACAAAACAAAACATGGCCCATTATTTTTGAGATTAGATTAACACATAATCACATGCTTGCAAAACAGCTGTGGTATTCAGCAAAGAGCTACATGCTTTAACATTCATGGCCTTTTTTAAGTAATAAGGATTAAATGTCTTTAGCTCCTCTTAGACACAATATTCATGGAGGAAGCCAAATGACATGTGCAAATTAACAACCAGGTATTTTACAATATAAAAATGCAAAGATTAGTTGAAAAATGCAAAGTGCAGTATAAACTATAGGGGCACTTTAAAACCTTTCTATCGGCCATACGTTTCTACAGTCTGAAAATACTCATGTGATCTTTTCTGAAATGGCAAAAGGTTCACAGCAAGAGCCAGGCAGAACAGGAAGCAGTGTAATTCTCATTTGGGACCTTTTTCACTCATCGTTTAAGCACAAAAACTATTTCAGGTACTGTGTTCCATCCCATGAGCTTATTACATGAGTTTATTCACATGAGTTTATTCACGCGGCTCCTAGTGGTCACTTAACTTTAAAATGTAGTACTAGGTCAGCTTACACAGCTTACACAAACAACCTGCAGGTTTGTTTTCTGAGGGAGAACAGCCTCTCACAAAAGCCTCACCTCAGAAGACATGCAGCTCTGTGGATTACCAGCAGCAAGCAGACTAATGCACCCGCAGTGAAGCATTTAGAGATTTTAGGGGCAGAGCATTTCTGGCAGCAATGACGTAAAACATAGCATCGTTTCCATTTCAAAGTTGAGAAATTAATACGATTAAAATGTCTTCATCCTGAACACGTACATTCAGATGTATTTCACTGCTAAGTGATCAATACATAACCACTTCTAACAATGCAGCTGTCATGCTGAACCAAAACACACCTTTCATGTGGGAAAAAAGTTACAATCCTAGAAACTCTAACAAATCACAAACCAGAAACCAATCACAGGGGACCCTGAGTCACTCAGAAACCCAAGCTTAGGAACTGAAGAGACAGGCCTTCAACATTCTCAAACACCAATCAGCACACAATTCAGCAATGGAAAGTGGCAGATCACTGATGCCACTCGGAGATCTGAGTGGCATTAGGCTCCGCTCAGGAGGTGAGCCAGTTTCCTTCAGGCCGCGTAGCCGGATCTGCGTCAGTACAAGCAAAGCATCTGACAGTGAAGAACCACCCACTTTCACACA
Source organism: Tylochromis polylepis (assembly GCA_015107715.1). Lineage (NCBI taxonomy): Eukaryota > Metazoa > Chordata > Actinopteri > Cichliformes > Cichlidae > Tylochromis > Tylochromis polylepis. Next base: position 13,280 of record VVHJ01052310.1, read on the forward strand.
TTAACATGTCGTCACTAACTTCAAAGTTGGGACAAAGTACAACAAAGGGAACATAGTGCAGCCTTGTAGTGTAATGAAGAACATTACCTGTTTGGATTGACATAAAAAAGAAGAGACAATATATAATCTGTTAATTTATGTTACCATTCCTAAAAGGGATCCTGACATACCATGACAAGATTAGAATAGCCAAACAGTTCAATATCAAGGGAATGTTAAGCTATTTAAAATTCCCAATTTTGGTTGTACAGTCACTAAAAAGGACATAAACTGAGGGAAAACACTAATTTTGTGTTGATACAGTATGCTGAAAAAATATTATGAATCTGAGCCTGACAAATGTGAGAAAATCCTGTGAGTTTACAGTCTTGAAACTTTGTTTGGAGTCATTTTTCACCCTGGCATGACTTTTGTAGGACCCCTGCATGTCAAACTGTTGCACTACAAACTCTCGATCTCACACACACGCCAGTCCTGTCACTGCATGCTTTGTCTTATATTTGTTAAAACATCCCATGAGAGTTCACAACAGTACGGGTGCTGAAGGCATTTAATAGAGTCTTAATGATTAAAGTAGTGGATCCTCCCTTCACCACAGATTATTCAAAGGAGATTCTTGAAGATCCTCATTAGATTAAAAGAAGTTAATGACACTGTAGAGAGTATTTGGTTTTGCTGATGAGACCAGAGCAGGTGTCAGTGTTGTGGAGGATAGAGCTGCCTGCACTGTGATTAATGAAGCAGCTCAAACTCTTCTCTGCATATCTATTGATTCATTTCTGTGGCTGGCCTTGAGCTGAATTAATCTGCCTGCAAATATGCAAGACTTATGTCTTCTTCTGCACTTAGTCCTGCAGTCTGAGGCAGACATGAATTGACTGGCTGACACTCATAGCCCAAGAGGGGGGTTTATCAATGCACTGCGCTAGGATCAAGTCTGAGGAAAGTAACAGAAGCACAATGTTTTTTCAGAAATATGGAATTTATTAACTGATTATAATGATAAATTAGCAAAATGATGATAAAAAGCAATCAGAAAAATGTACATTAAATTGGACCGTGAGGTAAAATACATACGGTGGAAATGTTTGCATAACTGATGCAGAGTTAATCATTGCAACTGTTAATGCATATGCACAAGAGTTATCTGAGAAAGGCTTCAAGCCCTGAAAAGTTATAAAGCTGAGCGAGTGTATACGTCATGCTTCGACACATCACTTTGTCTGCACAACTAAGCTTCACAAGGACAGGGGGAAACTAACACAGCATGATTCACTGGTGTTGATACTGGTGCTCTGATACACAGAACCATGTTTCTCTCTTTCAGTCTCTGCATGTTTTCTGTTTTCACATGCTTTGCTAACAAAATAAATCCCTGAGGGAGTCGGAGAGAGAAAACAGTGCCCTGTCACAAAACTGAGTCACCAAGAAAACACCCTGTAAAAAAAGAGAGACTTTGTCACTGAGTGACAGTTTGAATGGCATGTCTTTGTGATATGATTACTGCTAGGACCACCACAGAGAATATTACTTCACTTTAAAACTGTTCTGGTTGGAGGGAAATAAAATTTTGGTTTCCTTCCATTATTCCAGTTTATAATTTGCTTGTACTTTTCAGGATTTAAATCTGTCTGTGAATGCAAAAATGAGAAACTCATGCTTGATCCCTCTTTTTTTTTTTTTTAATCTTCTAACCAAATAAATTTTTGGTGTAGATTGTAGTAAATATTCAGAGTACTACAACTGCAAAAGTTGACACAATACTAAAGTAAAATGAAAATATGCCATCGTAGGTAATTTAAGCAGTTTGGCAAGAGAGATTTTTTTTTCAAAGAGAAAAGGGGGTATCACTCTGTTCAGAAAAAGCAGGGCAGTGAGAAGCTTCTGCGGTCCAACAGCTTGCAGGGGGAAAAAAGAGCTGTGGAGATGGCAGGTGGTTCCGGCTTTAATGGACTGTTTCCCTGAAATAATTTGTGGGACAGGTGGTTGCCAACATTGGCAGGGTCGGTGGTGATTTTCCCCATGCGGTTCTCGACTCTTGTGCAATTCAAGTCTCTGATGGAGGGCAGCTGGTACCAAATGACCCTCTCAGCGATTCACAGTCTACTGTCCTCCCCCCAACCCCCTCAGGTTTTTTTCCTCTAATACGAAAGCACGTGAGCTACACCACATTTGTGTGTTTTTTCTGTAAATTTATGAAAGGAGACGAGCCTTGGTGAATACTCATAGTTAAGTTGAAGATGTTTTAGTCTCATCGGATAGTTTTGGCGATGGTGCTCCCAGAGAGTGTGCCATTGATTTCCAGCGGGAGACAAGAACAAAAGCTCCCGTGGAGGTTAATCTTGAAATCAATGCATTAAAGCATGTTTTACTCACTGCACTTTCAGAAAAAACCTGATAAGCTTCTCTTACTGGTGTTTTACTTTTGATGCAGAAGTTAGTTGTCAAGCATCTTATACTAGAATACATTAAACAGACATACTAAGAAGAGAAGCTATATAATGTGTTCAAAAGAACATCTATTTTCCATTATATGTTTTGTTAAGGTATAATGCAGCAACAAATCAACACCAAAATTTTCCTTCTGTGCCCTCCTCCAGGAAAGCAGCTTTGGATGAGGTATTCTCAGTAGCTCACTTGGCAGTAATACTTGGATTAAATGTTTTAAAAAAACTGTAGTAGTCTGTAGTACCCTGATTAGGATGCATCTGTACCACATAGTAACACCAAAAGTCAGATAGCAGTGCTGCCAAAATAAGCCAATAAGTTTATTGATTTGTTGTAAGCACCTCAAGCAGAGTCAGAACATGATAGTAGGGAGATTCAATTGCATTTCTATACTGTAAGTAAACAGGAGGACTGTTATGGGGCTGCCACGGTGTGAGAGTTGGTTATTTTATTCTTTCACTAAACCTGGGAAACAGCCGTTATTGCTGGTTACAATTAAGAGTAAATGTAAGGGGAAAATAATGTCCAGAAATTTACTGAAGCAAAAAGTGGTGATGTTTGTTTGATTGTTTGTTTAATAGAAAACTGAGCACGAGGACAAAGACGCAGTAACGTGTGTAAGGTGGTGGTGCGTAAGGTGTCCTGCGCACCAGGACACGGAACGGTTGTGATTAGTCCCTCTAGGTTTCTTTGGCAACCCTGTCTCCGTTCTGTCTCCATGGCAATGCCAAGGCAGTTTACTTCCTTTTTTCCGAGAGATACCGGGCCTCTTTGTTACGCCACAGGTCATAAACTCAAGCTACGAGACCGAGAGGGCTCCGCGCTTCGTGGCAGTGCAGATGTGACGAGAGTGTGCGGCTCAGTGTGCGAGCGAGAAACACAAAGGGACCTTTCAACAGGATGCCACCACCATCGCTCTACTGGTTATACTGGTTATCTTATTAACATCCTGTAACACACAGCCTGTAACATATTGCCTTTGCTAAATCATCTGCGTTTCTAGCGATCACCAAGTCAAGGCAAGAAATGCATGTGATCTCAAACTCAACACATCGTGCAGCGTATAGGCCTGCAATAGCAAATCTCAAACAGCAATGTCCACATGCATCGTGCTGGGAATGGTGAACCATCCAGTGGTTGCTATTGTTTGCAGTCAAACCTCAAAGGGTGATTTGAGCACCATGCAGGGAATGAATGAGCGCATGGTCGCGTTTAAACCTGTGATTTGGGGATAAAGCAAGCTGTGCAAGGCAAGGCTCTCCTCTTACCCTTGGAAGCATCCTTGTCTTCTTTAGGCTTCGCCACTTTTCCGCTCATAGATCCCAGTTTGGATGTGTAATTCCCGAATTAGATAAGAATCGAAATCCCCTTAATTGCTGACAGTCCTCAATGAAATCCTGACCAGAGATTCCAAGTGCTGAGATAAGGCTTCTGTAAAGAGAAATATTCATCAAAATTGCATTTTCTTTCATAACACAACATCTGCGTTTGGTGTTACAGCAGGGCCAAAGAACGTAACAATGGACCGTGGGAGCTACTCGTGCTGCAAGGTGTTTCTCAATTATGTATCAATGAAAACATTAAACTATTGATAGACACACTCACACGCCACACGACAAAGACCTCATGTAGTTTCAATAAACACAAAGAAGCAGCCTATACGCATGCCTATCTTCGCACAGCCTTTCCAGTGATTTAAGACCGCGCTTCAACCTACCTTATCTCCTCCACGTTTTCTGCTACATCAATGCACATTGATGAAAGGAAACGTCCCCACCATGAATCCCGTTATGTTGCATACGAAAAATCACGACCTACTCTATTGTGACAAGGGAGAGGAGCAAAAAGCTGCGAAATGGAGCGCACTTTTGCTCCCCAAAGGTCTTCAGTCAAGAAAAATTGAAGTGAACAATACACTGAGCTGTAGTATCTAACAAACCCCGAGAGTAATCCCATCCAGTGTGGCTTTTGGCGACCAGGTTTTCTTGTCTGAGGCTTTCACGGTCGAGCTCTGCTCTTCTAAACACTCGGCAGATAGAATCAACAGGATACACAACGTGAGAGCGCTCTACCCGTCACAGCGCCTGTTCACACAGTGGACAATTGTTTTTTGACCCCCGTATAACGGCTGTGATGAAAACGAGCTCCTCCATCCATGAACGCAGTCAGCATGTGAGCTGTGATGTCGATGCGGAGAAGAATTAAAGCAGGAGGTTGTGCTGCATGGCGCGCACCATCTTGCTGTTGCTCTCATTCAGTTGCCTTTGCAGAGCTATGCGTTATCCCATTCACATCCAAGATGCGCATTTTCTAAATATATAATCGGAGGTGTTTCCTCTGACTTAATTAAATATGCATTTGGAAGCCAGCAAGTGGCTGGAGGATAAAACATAAAAATAAAAACCGTAGTTAATTCCTGTTATGCTTTCTTACATACCTGCAGCTTTATCATTTTACAGTTTACATAACCTCATTAGTTAATAAGATATTTATTGCATATGACTAATACCGATGGTGTTATGTAAAACAAGCTCCGATAGATCAGACTCTTAACTGAGAACGTAACCCACCTAGTTAAGACTGGATAGTGGAACGTATCAGTTTGTTTTAGTTTCATGAACACTTCTCGGGTCCTTGAAAGTTTTTCAGGTCCTTGAAAGGACACGTCCAGTTCTACAGCAGTGTTTAGAGAGTGACAACCACATTAAGTCTTTTTCCCCCTTGTGGCACCAGATCAGTATTTTTTTTTTAGATGCCGCCACACATTTCTGTTACATAATCACAAGGTGAAGTTTATCGCATAGGTGTCTTTTACACCGGAGAAGCTAACGTCGCGGTCCCACCACTGTTTTGAAATGCGTTTTGTCCCCATTCCGCGCAGATTTTTACAGGTGTAATTGGTTCAGATAAATAAAGAGAATTATTTGAGGAAGCTTGCAAGTTTGCACATTTAAAAAAAACATGCAATACAGTTAGAATATAGATTAAACAAATAGTATACTGAGTAACTCGTTTGAGTGTGATGTGATTCACTGGGGTCATGACAAATCGATTGTGTGCGAGTGAGGAATACCTGAATTTCAGAGCACTCACAGTAAAATGCATGCAATAAAGAGTTAACTATAATTATCTTTTTGTAAGTGTTCAGAGACTATCAGACTAATGAATAAAGCCATTCATTAATATTACTGCAACATATTACTGCAGTAATATGTTATGTAAGTGTTCTTACCTTGTGAAACCTGTGAAGAAGAAGCCTTAAAGCTTCACTTGAACTCACATTAAATTGTCCAGTTTGGACTGAGCCATATCAACAGCAAAACTCCATACCGATTTCCATTTTTAAGGACAATACAATATTTTTAGTTAGGAGTGCTATTTTTTAGCTTCTATTCAAAAGTCTTTCAATCCATGTCCAGTTTTTAGCAGGCTCTATGTCACATCCCCTGGTCATGCAGCACTGTAGCATGCAGTGGCAGTAAAGGGAAAAGACCCCTGGGTTGAGGGTTACACGGTCTATATGGTTGCTATTTTTAGAAGAAACTGGAACTGCTTCAAACTTTCTTCGCATCCCCAAATCTTGCTGAGACATTTGAGACATACTGGGACCTGTCTCAGTGAGTGGCTTTCCCTTAAAACAGTCCAATCATTGCATTTTTTTTTTTTAAACTGCAGTACACTGAGTTGAGTTTAGTTGTATTTCTGACACAGGATTTAAGGAAACTGAACTCCAGTTAAGCTAAATCATACTCATTTTTTCAAGACAGAGGATGGTTATCAAAACATAAAATGCATCAAGCAGCCATAACATATTGTGTAGGTTCCCCTGGTGCTGCAAAAACACCTCTGACCTACAGACCATGGACACAGAACCTCTGTGGGTGAATCCTTTTGAGTCTTGTGGATTACGGGGTGGGGGCTCGATGCATAAAACACAGATGCATGCCTATATTTTTATATCTTCAGATTGTATTGACAGTTGTGATAGAGGCTGCAGAATCCTTGACTATGAAGTTATGAAAAAATATAGGAATATTAATTTTTCTTAAATCCAGTTTAACTGCTCGGTTACATTTATTGACCACAAAAATGTTATGATTCATGAAATCAGCTGTCTCAGAATGAGAAATAAGGAAATCAATAGAAGCTGAACCCTCAGAAGGATACACTTCTGAGGGTTCATCTGAAATGATCAGTCACTAAGCCTACAAAAAAGTAATATGACACAAGTCATAAATGCCTTTCAAGCATTTAATGAGCAGTGGGCTTCAGTTTAGTGATTCTTTGTAGATTTTTTTTCATAAAAATAATGTCTGTCACAGCATAGTCACTGATGAATGTGGCTGTACTTTGATGATCTACATGATGAATCTGTTAATTAACATTGCTTTAAAAGATCTACTCTACTGCAAGTCATTCATTTATATATGAATTACACGATAAAAGAATCTGGAAGGTGTGTTCAGGTGGTGTGGTGAGCATATGTTTTAAATAACACATACATGCAGAAAACAAGTAACTGAATGTTGGTTTGAAGATAAATAAACTCAAGTACTCAAAATGATACAAAGGAATGAGTATAAAGTAGAACACCGACTAACCAGCTGGACACAAGAGTGGGGTATAGAGAGTGATGGTAAATGTCAGTGGCTTGTGTTCCCACTGTGTCCGTGGCCTGTGGCCCCTTTTGACCTTTCCAGCAGGGCGTTACACTGTAGTGGTACACCCATTCCCAGTCTGTTTAAAGCAAAGCCAGGGACCCAGTTCAATATGGTGCAAATAAACTCCTGACTCATACTCTATAACCTCTGACTTCAGCTAGAGGTTATAGAGTACCAAGCTGTATCCACCCATTCTACAGAATAACACTGAATTTCTTATTTTTTGATTGTAATATTTATGGTAGAAAATCCCCTCAGGTTTTGTGCTGTGCCACACTCATGCATACACACTCAGCAAGCTGATTGATTTCATTCACTGGTGATGTGTTGCGATCTTTCATTTGAATGCAAAAGTAGTAATAGTACAATTTTAAAGTACTAAATTTGCACCAATATATTAAAAAAAAAATTAAACTATCCTCAACATCCTGATTAGAGGGGTTTCAATCCGGATCAATTGATCCTGATCCTAGAGAGCTCCCCCACATGAATAGAAAGGTTTGATCAAGGGAAAAGGTTATCACACATAACAACGTGGTATTGATTTTCACTGACCCGGAGGGAAACAAAAGCAAACTGAACCCCCACCCCCTCTACCCCACAGTATAAGATGAATCCTTCAGTGTACATATACAGAAACAGCACTGAGGCCTGTACTGTTCTCTTGCTTTACATCACGTATACACTTGCCATCTTATTAAGAATATGCTAAAGGGTGATTGTGAGCATTTGTTTCCACATCCCTGCAGGTCTTTGTCTATGTTTTCTTGCATGACTGAGCACTTAAATGTATTTCTTAGTAATGAGAAGCTTATGCTTTGCAACCTTACTTTAAGAGCTAATTTTTGACAGATTTTTATGCTCTTTTTATTTTTTTTCTTCTTCTTTTTTTTTTTTTTTTATAGTCCTTT